>ML404752.1:5656-59165 GCA_005239525.1 Nicotiana knightiana | reverse complement strand
CTTAAACTCGTCAAAACTCGGAATTGACCGGAACGAGGGACCCGGGCGTTTGGGCTCAAACGCTCCCTAAGGCCAGGCAGGCCTGGAGTTTGGGCTCTAAGGCCCCCTAACGCCAGGGGCTGCCTGGATTTAGGGGCCAAACGCCTGGATAAGGCCAGGGTGTTCCCTCTTCGCCTCTTAAGTGTATTTTTGACGTATTTGCATCCATTTAGATCGGTTTCCATCTCCAATTCACCTACACATGAAATAAACTCCATTAAGCACATAAAATGTGTGTTTTTATCATTAACGCACATACAATGTAAGGCATATAACATGTTAAACTATGAATTCTAGCCTCGCATCACCTTGCTAGAGCACAAGGAGGAATACTCTGGCGAGCTTGTGCAGTCACTTACCCGGACTCAGGAGGATCTTCGCATTGCTTTAGACAAAACCCAATCTTTGGAGGAGTCAATTGTACCTTTTAGGGTTGCCCATGAAGCTGTTGAAGTTGAGAAGGATGGGTTAAGAGCTGAGCTTCAGATATGGGATAGAGATTATGAAAGTCTCGAAGAGGCGGCAGCTATCGATGTTAGTTGGGCGTACATGAATTCTCGCCTTGATACATTGACAGAAATGAGTCTGGGAGATTTCGACCTTAACACTGAAATTGTTAAGATCAAGGAAGACATGGAAAAGTCTCAACAAGGATTGAATATTTCCCCACCTGAAGGTGAGACTCTTGTTGTCCGAGCCTCTTCGTCCCAAGCTGCTCTTACTCCTTCTGCTGATGAAGAAGTCAATCCCCCTCCTCAAGAAGATTAAGATGTTGATTCACCCCTTCTTTTTTTTATCTTTGTCTCAATTGGTGGTTACCCCCAGTCCCATCGGGGGTAAATTTGGATATCTCTAAAGTCCCCAAATGACAACTTAGGGGCACCTTAATGTATATAAAAAATCTATACGGCTAAGTATAAGTTAATATTTAGTTTTTACTTAGCCGTTTTAATATATTGATGAAAGTATGACTTTTGTTTTCCGTTGAGTTTCTGTTCTACTCTTTAAGTCTTTTGCATACTTTATTTTTTGAGGTTTTAGTTTTACCTCTCAGTTTTGCATATAGAATGCTTTAGATTACTCGCACCTTTTCGTAATAGGCACGGTGTCATATAAAATGTGGGCCTTTTTGTAGTAGGCATAATTTGTGAAAGAGGGCCCTTTCTGATTGACACTTAATGAAGAAGACGTCATAATTTCATAAAGGTGTAATAATGCAATAGAGTGATAGGAATTTTTCACGTGTTTAAGAAAGTTTCTGAGGAAAGTTTTTTTTTTGTTTGGACGTTCACAACATTTTACATGTGGTTGATTATCGTCTAAAACTCATGTTGCAACTGTTTTCTTTTAACAGATTTGATATACACTTGTATTTGTAACTGTTTTCCGTATGTAACAGTTTTTTCGAGTTAATACAAGAGGGAAACTGTTTTTCGTTCGTAACAGTTTTTATTCAAATTGGGGTTTTCACCTGTAACTGTTTTTGTTGACAATAGTTTTCAATAAGCACGGGGGAAATGCTCTTACATCCGTAACTGTTTTATAGTTTTTTAAAAAAGTACAAGGATTTTGATCTTTCATCTGTAACTATTTTATTTGATAACAGTTTTCTATATGAGTACAAAGATTTCGTAACTGTTTTTAGTTACAATAGTTTTAAATGAGTACAATGATGATGATCTTTTATCCATAACTGTTTTGAATAAGTACAAAGATGCGCATTTCTTCCTCGTAGCTAACATTTTTCCTTTTAACCTGAACAAGTTCGAAGGTTTTTTGGATTAGGCTTTGTGTTCGAGTCTTTGGCTCTTTCAATTTTTCTCGTATCACTTGACTTGTTGGATAGATGGATCTTCAGGCTCGACCTTTGACTTTTTGATAGTCTTTTTTGCTTCGTCTTTGCCTTCCATACTGTATAGTCCCCCAAGTGTTTGAGATTTGAAGAATGGAATCTCGAGCACTTGACTATTCCTTCCTTGTGGTCCTTTTCTTGAAAAAGAAAAACATACGGGACTCGAAGGTATATAATTTTTAGATGATGACTGCTTAACCCTTTAAAACGTCTATCAGAAAGTGTAACCCCTTCGAATGGACTGAAGAATGTCAGCAAGATCTTAAAGACTTGAAGGCTTATCTATCGAATCCCCCACTACTGTCTAAACCAAAGGAAGGGGAAAGGTCATACATTTATCTTGATGTGGCAGAAATAGCCGTAAGTGCAGTTCTGGTAAGGGAGGACAAAGGTAAGAAATCTCCTATCTACTATGTAAGTAAGTCCTTGCTAGATGTTGAAACTAGATATCCTCATCTAGAAAAATTAGCCTTGGCTCTAATCATGGCAGCTAGAAAGTTAATACCGTCCTTTCAGTGTCACCCAATTACTGTTGTAACTTCATATCCTTTGAGAAATATTGTGCATAAGCAAGAACTGTCAGGTAGACTGGCTAAATGGGCAATAGAACTAAGTGAATATGGCATAGTCTATCAACCTAGGTGTTTAACCAAAGAATTGGATAGATTCAAGTCTTTAAGAGCTTGTTGACATTCTTCAGTCCATTCGAAGGGGTTACAACTTTTTGATGGACGTTTCAAAGGGTTAAGCAGTCATCATCTAAACTATATACCTTCGAGTCCCGTATGTTTTTCCTTTTCAAGAAAAGGAGTACAAGAAAAGAATAGTCAAGTTTCTGAGATTTCATTCTTCAAAGCTCAAACACTTGGGGGACTACACAGTATTGAAGAGGCAAAGAAGACTATCAAAAGCGTCAAAGTTCAAGCCTGAAGATCCATTTTTCCCAAACAAATCAAAAGTTACGAGCAGAATCAAAGAGCCAAAGACAAAAATACAAAGATTGATTCAAAAACCTACAAAGAACATACTCGTGAATATAAACGAATGTTTAGGTTAAAGGCAGAATTTAGTTACGGGAATAAAATAATACCCCCGTGTTTATTCAAAACCTTTTGTAAATGAAAACAGTTAAGAAAGAGTCATAGACGATGCTAAAGCACATGTAAAATGTTACGAAAGTTTGAATAATATAAAAACTTTCTGCAAAACATTATTCGGAAAATACATGTGAATTCCGATCTCTCTTTAGTATGTTTACACCATATGAAGTTGAGACGTCTTCTTCATTAAGTGTGGTTTATAAAAGGACCCTCTTTTATAAATCGTGTTTATTTAAAAAAGACACGAAATGCTGAAGCATTTTTAATGCAAAATTAAATACCAAGGGGTAAAATAAAAACCCGAACATAAAGCATGCAAACACTTAAAAGTAAAATAAAAAACTCGAAAAAAACACAAGTAATGCTAAGAAATGTAAATATTAATATTATATAATGGTAAAAACTAAGTATTAACTTAGTTTAAACAAAATTTGTTTATACAAAATTGCCCCGAAGTTGTCATTGGGGACTTACTAAACCAAACTTTGCCCACAAATGGGACCGGGGGTAACCACCAATTGTTCCAAAAAAAAAAGGGGGTTGATAAACTTTCACTAGGCACTGGGAGGATTATCTTCATCAGCAGGAGAAGCAGCTTGAGATGGCGAGGCTTGGGCAACAGCTTCACCAGGAACGATCTCATCACCTATTGGAACTTCAACTTCAGGTGATGAAAAATTTTGACTTTGCCGAGACTTTTAATCGTCTCCTAAGTTTTGGAAATTTCAGCTTCTAAGTCAAAATTTTCTTGGTTCATTTCCGTCAATGTGTCAAGCCGGGCATTCAAATAAGCCCAACTCACATCAACAGCTCCCTTATCCTCAATAGCCTCGTAATCTTTCTCCCATTATTGAATATCGACTCTCAGATCATCTCTTTCAACCAAGATAGAATCATAAAAAGCTTGCAAAGGGGCAAGAGATCTTTCCAGAAACTGAATCTTGTTTGAAGATTCACAGAGGTCCTCTTGGGTCTGAGTAAGTGATTGCACAAGTTCACAAACATAAGCCTCCTTCTGGTCCAACAAAGCCTTCAAGCTTCTTATCTCTTCAGTAGCATGGAAAAGCTGCTCCCAAAGGAAGACTCCGGGATGTTTTTATCCTTGCCTGCGTGTATTGATGAAGCCTTCTCGATGGCCAATTCCTCTGCAATTACTCTAACCTACTGCTCTGAGGTGCACTTTTCCTCTTCTACTGCTTCCATATCAAGTTGAAGGCTCTCAAATTATTTCTTCCAGTTATCAGCCTCGGTATGGTAGTCATTCATTAACTGCTCCGTATGTACGATCCTTTTCATCAACTCTGTACCTATGAGATTGATCTACACACAAAAAAAAGGAAAATTAGATACGGCAAAGGCTAGTGTTACGAAAGAATAACAGGAAGGTTACCTTCAAATATGAGTGTACAATCTCATTCATCCACGTTAAGGAGCTATGACTTTTCAATTTTTACTTTTCAACCGGGCCAATCAAAGGCTTCAACCACACATCCGTCTGGCCTGATTTCTTTAAAAGGCTGCCTTCTGCAGGAACCTCAATCATAATTCGCCTCATCTCCCGATTGCTAGAAGACCCTACTTCAATAATATAAGGCACGGTAGTAGGGGTAGATGAAGGATCAACGGGTGGCACAGACAGGGAAGTAGAACCAACAACAGGCACAGCGGACTGAAGTTCAACTGGAGCAGAAGGAGGAAAAATGGCAAGAGGCGTCTCCTCTGAAATTGAGCCAAAACCTTGATGTAACAATTGATCAACTGACTCAGTAGTTGCAGAAGGAGTTTCCTCCTCAGATTATGCAGGGGTATAATGATCGGGCTCAGGCACGGAAGATGGACTAGTAAGGGGAGCAGATTCGTCATCAGACATGACACTTCTTCTTGCTCATGGCCTACGAACCAACGAGCCTTCCTCCTGCTCCTCCTCATCTTCTAAGGTTTGAGTCCTATCCACTTTCCTTTTTGACAAAGAAGAATTTAAGATAATTTCTTGATCTTTGGCCAAAGAGATCTTCGAAGCAGTCATAGCAGAAGCGGTGACACCACGAGCGGGAAACCCTAACAAACAAAAATGATTAGAGAAGTCCAAAAACGAGAGAAAAGGGAAACATAAGAAAAAACCTACCATGGGTTTTTACTTTCCAACCAACCCTTGCAGAAAGGTTTTTACAAGAACGTTGTTCCATTGGAGCAATCAACAACAATTTTTCTACCCAAACACGGAAATCGAAAATCTCCTCGACGGTTCCCATGGTTGCTGAAAAAAGACAAAAAACAGTCACGGTACTGAACATGTATCAAGAATAAGGAAATAAGTGAGTAAATAAAAACTTACGTGCAAAGTTCCACTTCTCAGGGAAGGGTAAATTTTCTTCACCTACTAATCCACCTGTAGGGGCAGCAACAAACCTGGCATACCAACCTCTATCTTTATCATCATCAGGATTGACTAAAACTCTCTTACTCCTAGCCACAAGAGTAAAGATTCCTTGGCGGAATCACTTGGGAGAGTAGAGGTGAATAAGATGATAAAAGGTAAAAGGAAGTGAAGCTAAGTTAGCCAAATATCTAAGGCATGCCACTGCCCTCCAGACGATAGGGCCGATTTGTCCCAAACACACGTTAAAAAATCGATAAAACTCTGTAATGACAGGGTCGATGGAAGGCCTGAAACCCAAAGTAAAAGGGTAGGTATATACAAAAGAATAGTCTGCTTTGTAAGAAGTTATCCTTTGATTTTCATTGGGGACCAAGACTAGGAAATAAAATTTCCAATAACAGTCTCTGCGCACAAGAGAAATCAAACGCTCAGTAATTTGAATAGGGCAAAGATCAGCGCGATCATGAGACGTCATGGAAGAAAGCTGTTTTCTTATGGCTTCACTATCATTCACGAAAGAAAATTCAGCAGGTACAATCTCATCTACCTTTGGTTCGCGAAGTGGTTCATTAGACTCTCTACTCTTAGAAGAAGATCTAGAAGCTCTAACCCTAGAAGAAGATGGAGTAACAATAACCCTAGAAGTTGGTGGGGGAGTAATGTTATGTTGTGAAGAAGAAGACCCTCTAGAAGGTGTTGAGCCCAAACTCCTTCATCTACCACCCCTCCTACTCCATATCGGAGCAGAGGAAGGAGGTAGTTCATCGACTATTACTTCTTTTTTGGGGTCTTGGTTTAGAGAAGACATATTTGCATGAAAGAAGAGCTTGTAGGCAGAAAAAGAAAGTTAGAAGTTTTTCGTATAAGCAAAGGAAAAAAGGGGTATTTTATGCACGAAAACAACCGTCGTAAAATGGAAAGATATTGATGTAAAAGTCATTATTAAAATTATTGCTTCGTGACTGATGGAGCCGTAAAAATCCCTAAAGTGCACTGACAAAATGCAGAACCAATTCAAAATCACCACGTGGCACATGCCTTTAGTAGAAGTGACAAGCGAAGCGTACATTCAGAGACAGGTGCAATGACATGAGTAGAACGCCGGCAAAAAATTCCCGCCACAAATGTGTATCCACTTACCAAATATTCAATTGATAAATAAATGGTAAGTGGGGGGACTATATGTATTGGTAAAAAAAATAGACATTACACGTGTAATATCTTGGATGAAAAAGCAGTATACGTGGAACAATGGAAAGGCGAAAGCTGGATGAAAGCTTGGAAAGAGGTACGAAGCAAAGAGGTATGGGGTAAACACCACGAGATAATTAGAAGCGGAAGCTCCAGTCTAATCGAAAAGTTGAAGAGACATGGTCAGAATGAACCAGGGCAGAATAAAGGGCAGATTCATAGATCTTCAATCAATGAGCTAAATATTATAGAATCTTCACGCAACAGTTACGATTACCTATTGTAACGTTACATTAATGATACAAATATTCAGTAATGCTTAATCATTAAGAAGAGTAGACGTTATATTAAGAAATTCTCTATAAAAGGGAGTAAAATCTCACTTATATGGACACGTTCGAACCAGTACCGAAATATACTTACTTTATGCTATCTTACTGCTTTCTTATTTACAAGTCTAAATCCTATTATTAGCTAATCTCTTTGGTTATCAGAAGCCCGAGTACTTCTTAAAATAGCTGTGACTAAAAATCCAATTCTTTGGTTAAATAGTTATCACTTAGGCAAACTTATAGGAATTCTGGGGCTAAAAAGAACTGTGATTTAGTATTGCATGAAGTTTGCCCAGATTCAGAGTTTTAACAAAAGTCAATAGGCAAACTGATAGGTACCACTACTCGCTTTAATAAATCGTTGTCTTATATTCTGTTTATGCTCATCTAGATATCCTACCTACAGGGTCTTAAATTAATAAAAGCTGTATGTTGGAGTTGCGTGCATTTGTTGTTTACTTGTGGAGGTTAACATGGGCCCCTATTTGCTCCTTATGTGACATTCCTATCTGAATTTTTGTTTTTCGCTTAGCTTTCTCATTTTTTAGCAACCTAGGTCAGTCTAGAACTACCTTAAATAGAGGTCCTAAACACCTCTAGGACCATAGGTAAGGTACGGGTAGAGCACGCATAAGGTACGAGTTAGAAGCTATTAAAACGCTTAGGTAATAACTGAAAGATAGTAATTGGGTAGTAAAGGAGATGATGATGTGTGCGCTAATACTATGTGTAGCATCCCGACTTGGGGAAAGTCACCAAGTATTGCATGGAAATGATCCTATAGGCTAAGAAACTTAGGACCCTTTAATTCCTGCGTTAAAATAATAGTTGTCTAAATTGCTTTATTTTCCTTAATTGACTAATTCGCTTAATTAAGTCCGGCCGGGACCCACCTTTGTGGACCTCAAGGGATGCCTAACACCTTCCCCTCAAGGTAATTTCGAACCCTTACCCGATCTCTGGTGATGCAAACTAGTCTCATGAGTTATTTTCTTTAGCTGCCCTAACGCACCTTATCCGTTAAGTGGTGACTCTTCAAATCCCATAATTCCATTCCAAAAGGGAAGGGAGTTGTCTCATTAAATGTCGAAACCCCGATTTCTGCGAGGAAAAAAAAGAGGGGGCACGATAGCTATGATTGAAGGTCTCGAACTAGCTAAGAGCTTGGGAGCCGAAGTCATCGAAGCTAAAAGTGACTCCCTACTGGTAAAATAGGTAAACGGAACCTTCGAAGTTCGAGAGGACAGGATGCAAAGGTACTTAGACAAATTGCAGGTCACCTTGCACCGCTTCAAAGATTAGACTCTCAAAAACAAAATACTGAGGTCGATGCGCTTGCCAACTTAGAGTCATCGATCGATGAAGACGAGATCAGCTCGGGGACTGTTGTCCAACTCTCGAGATCTGTAATCGAGGAAGGACATGCAAAAATTAACTCTACAAGCTTAACCTGGGATTGGAGAAACAAGTACGTCGAATACTTGAAGGATGGGAAGTTACCATCGAATCCTAAAGAATCGAGGACCTTACGAAATAAAGTCGCTCGATTCACATTAGACGAAGATGGAACATTATACAGGAGGACGTCCGATGGTCCATTAGCAGTATGCTTGGGACCAGGAGATACTGACTATGTTTTGCGAGAAATCCATGAAGGCACTTGTGGAAACAATTCTGGCGCCGAGTCACTAGTTCTAAAGGTCATCAGAGCAGGATATTATTTGGATAGCATGGAAAAAGACTCTAAAGAGTTCGTTCGAACATGTGACAAATGTCAAAGGTTTGCACCAACCCGGTGAAAAACTTCATTCGGTCCTATCCCCGTGGCCATTCACGAAATGAGGAATGGACGTCGTCGGTCCTCTGCCATCAGCCCCAAGTAAAGCTAAATTCATATTGTTTATGACTGACTATTTCTCTAAATGGGTTGAAGCATAGGCCTTCAAAAAAGTTAAAGAAAAAGAAGTGATCGACTTCATATAGGATCACATCGCATGTCGATTCGGGATACCCGCAGAAATAGTATGCGATAATGGCAAGAATTCGTCGGCAGTAAAGTAATGAAATTCCTCGAAGACCACCCTAGTGAAAACGGATAGGCTGAATCAACGAATAATACTATCATCCAAAACTTGAAGAAAACGCTAAACTAAGCCAAAAGGGAAGTGGAGAGAAAAACTGCCTGAGGTTCTTGGGCCTATCGGACGACATCGAAGTCCAATACCGGAGCAACTCCGTTTTCCTTAGTATATGGATCTAAGGCCATAATACCAGTCGAAGTCGGGGAGCTCAGTGCAAGATTTCGACATGCAACGAAGGAATAAAACCACTAGGCCATGAATATGAGTCTCGAATTGCTGGATGAAAGACGAGAAGCGGCAATCGTTCGAATGGACGCACAAAAGCAACGAATCGAGAGATATTACAATAGAAGAACCAATCTTCAAAACTTCAAAGTCGGGGACTTAGTCTTAAGAAAAGTTACCATCAATACTCGAGACCCTAATAAAGCCCTATCAAATCCTCGACATAGTCAGGAAAGGATCTTACAAGCTTGGAACAATGTGTTATACCCCATGTTTTCGTACGTGAAAGTACGTCGTAAGTCAATTGACGTAATCTGAGAAATAAGATTATATTTAGAAGAATATAAAGTAAGTTAATCATGTTACCTTGAAGGTTTTACAAATATTTAAGATCATTAATAACGAGTACCAAGAGGGTTGGAAATCTTGGAAGCTAAACCAATTGAAGAAAATAAGTTTCGTCGAAAGTCGACGAGTTTGGAATGTTATAACATGTACTTTAGGGTGGGACTATGGTTAATTACATGATAAGGAGGTATTTTATGAGTTATTTTTGTTGTATGATAGTCGTGTGCTACATTTTGAATTCAACTAAGTTGTGGAACAAAAATTGGCAATGGTCTTCACAAGTTACATTCATAATGTGTTGAATATAAGGTCAAATATAACTGCAATTTTATCCCAATATACTTAGAATTATTGAATGATATACCAACCAAATTGAATATATATGAGTCTAGTTTCCAACTCATTAAGCTGTTCGTCTATAAGGCGTCGAAGCAGAGATATATTCGCGTTTTAGCGAGACTGCCGCCAAGCAGCTCTCTATGGGACCAACATAGGCGGTTTAGATATGTTGATATATATAAAATGTCTCAACCCCCGTTTTAACTCATTTATTTTCAGTATATTCAGACTCTATACACCTTAAAACACTCTATCAAGGTTCTCTCATGATCCAAGACCCAAAAAAAGGGCAAACAATACAAAGCAAGTGTCGGGAATCCTGTCGCGCTAGGAAGTTTCTTGTTCTTGTTGTTGTTGTAGATTTTTGGGTGGTTCCAGCTCGTGTGGGAGGTTGTTTTAAGTGTTTTATGTTCTGTAAAATAATATCCCGTGGTTTTCATATCAACACTAGGTTATTTCAAGTCTTGCAAATGGATTACACCATATTTTAACATCAAAAGTTAGTTCTAGTTAAGAATAACACCTCTTTGAGGTTGTGTTGTCATTGAGGATAGTTTTGGTCTGTGTTTTGCTGAAATTTAAAGATTTTGATACTGGTTAAGGTGAGTATAACAGCATATTAATTGTGCTTAAGTTTTCTTGTATGTTGGTTAAGTTGTTAGGATAATAAACTACAAGATAATACTTGGATTAGCTTAAGTCACTTCTATGGTGTTGTATTGCCATTGAGGGTTGTTGTAAGCTAAATATAACTTGGATTTCAACTTGAAGCTACTGTAGGAGGTATGGTGTATTTTGTTCTTGCAGGTGTGTAAGGTTATCTTGATGTTTATTAAGTTAAATGGTTGGACTAGACATGAACTAGTGAATTAAGTTGAAAATTGAAGAAAGTTGGAGTTGTGGATTGTTTCCTTTGTTATAAATATATGGTATAAGGATGGAATCATTGATGAATTACTTCATTACCATATTAATTATTTTGTTAAGTTAATGTAAGAAGTCTATAAGGGGTGATATGGGTTATACGGATTCCGATCGAGCTTGCCGCTCAAAATGATTGTTGAACTAATCAGAGAGCTTATTGTGAATTATATTGTTGTTGATTGGGCTGTTTGGTGACTTTTCGTAACATATGGGATGTATTAAAAATAGGGGAGATCTTGTCCGTTTTCTTGTAGAATATTTGTTTTGAAATATGAGAGTTACAATGCTTATATGATGACGACGAAGCGGGTACTCATTGTAGACGTAAGAAGATCATATTGAGCTTTGTTGATGATTGGAGAGAAGAATGCAAAGGTCTGTTAAGGCACTTCCTTCTTTCTTTTGGCATGATCTAAAGTGAAACGAACATAAATGATTGCTATTTCATAATGAATCTACTCCTAGCAACTAAGGTTGTCCATGTTGTTCTTTCCTTACAAAGTTATTCTAAGAAATTATGTATGATCCTTGAGTCCTAGTGAAGTTTATATTGATGGTATGGTGTCCATAATGTTAATCGAAAGTGCAACTACTTCACGTCACTCCGAAAGGTTTAGAGCGTGATTCCATGAGTCCAGCATGCATTATATGTAGTATCTATTTTACTCTACCGAGACGCGCTATAGTCGGTCAGGTACCGCACCTATTGTGCAACCACTGATCAGTTGGGTTTACCGAGCTCCACGTGGTCGAGTACGATTATAAGTCTCCCTCAGCTGAGTTTGAACAGCTAAGGCATCAGCCCGATACATGCCTATGGACTTTTCCGCCTTGACCTTGGTCTTTTCAATCACAGCCTTGGCCCAGTAAGCCCGGCTTCGAGTTCTTCGACCCTTTTGGCCTAAGCCGAACCTTTTTATTTAAGGTCTTGGAGTTGGGCCTCCGCCGAAGATAATTTGGCCAAAGCCTCCTTCTTTTCAACAGCAAGGCGGTCCATCCTAGATTGCCACCGATCACAGTCGGTCTTAACCTGATCGACCTATGCCCGAAGCAGACCGATCTTCTGCAGCTGAGATATCGAAGTGTTAACTTCCACAGTGGAGTCGATTCCATACTGAATCAAAAGGGCGGTTACCTGCTTGTCCAACTCGGCCTCCTCTTCATGAGTCTTGGTCAGGTCCGCTTGAAGGTCCTTTATGACCTCGTCCTTTTGGCCACAAAGAATTTTCAGATCATTCCTCTCTTCCGTAACCCTTCAGAGATTGGCTTCGCACTGACTAAGGTCAGCTTGGAATTTGGTAGAAGCCTATACGAAGAAAAAGAACACAAGTTAGAAAGAATAACCTTGGAAAAAAGGTGAAGAGGAATAACCAGAAAGCAACAGGAACTTACCTTGGAAAAAAGTCGTTAAGCTTCTGCCATGAGGATCGAAGCGTCAGTAATATCGGAGGCATCATCGACCCCCACGAAGCAATCCCAAAAAGAATCGCCCGCGCTAGAGTCTCTGCCAATCTTGGGGGTCTTCAGCCTTTGGGCATCCCTTATTGCCTCTACAGAGAAGACCGGCATTGAAGGCATTTGACTTATTGAGATGGCCCTAATCGAATCGCTCGGGGCGCTCTGTCCGATCCTTCTGGTTTCAGAACCGCCCTGCCTGGTGTACAAGTTGATGATCGAGAAACCGTCTCCACCTTAGGAGACTTGGGGTTCACCCCCGAACTCTTCTTCGAAGCCTCCTCGATGCGACGCTCGATTATAGCAAGTGGCAGTTCGAATGCGAAGCAACCTCAGTAGCCTTTCTGGGGCGAGCTACCAAAACCGAGGTGACTTCTTCTTCTTCCTCATCCCGGTCCCTCAATGTTTGGACCGCATCCTCCAAGAGTCCGATTGTTTTTCTCCTCACCCTTCGAGGTATGGTTTTGGAGACCTCGGATTACAAGGGATTTTTCCTTTTCTTGTCTTTTTCCGGCCTCAGAACCGGGGACTTAGCTTCGACACCTTCGCTCAAAGGCCTCATAATGGCATCTTTGGTCAGTCCTACATAAACAGAAGATTAGTAATGGAGAAAATGGGTAATTGCTTCGGAATACATAAGAAAAGAACTTACAATGGTTCTTGGCCTCCCACCTACCTTTAGCCAAACCCCTCCACACTCGTTCAGCACGAGTCGAAGTGGAGGCAAGCTTGTGGATCCAGTCCGCGAAATCAGGCACCGCCTCGGGCATCCAAGGGGCAGTTGCATGATTAAAAGGAAATGTTAGGAAAAATCAAAGGAAACACAGAATCAAAGAGCGAAAAGTCACTTACGCTTGGATTTCCACTCCTCCGGGAACGACATCTTTTCCTTCGGTATTATGTCACAGGTCCTCACCCGTATGAATCGACTCATCCAGCCTCGATCCTTATCCTCGTCGATATCAAGAATAAGGCCTTTGTTGCTCGGCAGTTGAGTCTAATCAACCCTCAATAGAGTCCAGGCATGTACAACCGAAAAAATGGTCCAGTGTGAACTCCAACCCTCCAAAGTGAGGGGTGGAGCTGACTGAGGGTAACCTCGTACCTCTTACAGAAGTCAAAAATCACAGGGTCGACGGGACCCAATGTGAAAGGGTAAGTGTAAACACTCAAGAATCCCTTCACATGTGTGGTAATGATCTCTTCAGGTGTAGGAATACGCACCACCACCTCTGGACCCCATTTGCAGTCCTTCTTCATGGCATCGACCTAGACCTCGGTAATCGAACACATGTACATCGACACATGTTCGCATCGGCCCTGCACCGATGAGGGGTTATCAAGTTTAAACTCAATTATGAGGACACATGGTCCAGAAACGTATTCATGGAGGGCTGGTTCTACTGGCGTTTTTATCGCCGGCTGGCCGGGAGGAGGAAGATGGAGATTTCTCCTTTTGCGGCACTGTTTTAGAGGTCTTTGCAATTTATGTATGTGAGGGGAGTATAGAAAGGGTGTAAAACTGGTGGTTCCAGTTGAAACAACGGTGGTTTATTGAAGCGGCGATGAGAGAAAGGCAGGGAGGATTGGGAACTCAAGAGTTTATGATCAAAGAAAAGTAAAGTTTGAATCTACTAAAGAGGTGATATTTATAGGTTTAAAACGACGGTTCGGAGACAAACATTAATGGTTTTTGGGAACCGAACTGACGAGACGTTTCGGTAACACCCATCGCTTACGTCATTGGACGACGTCATGATCGAGGTATCGAGAAATCGAAGCTCAAATCGTTTCTTATCATTTAATTCTAAGAAACGTAGGGACTATCTGTATACGGTCAAAATCGGCCATACCCGATTTTACGGACTCGGGGGTGTGCCTCGAGAGTGAGCCAGTATCGAAGTGAGTTCGGGCTCGAAGAGCACGAAGATTAAGGGATCGACGTCGGGTTCAATGCCTAAGTAACAAAATCACGAGATATCCGCAATCAACCACCAATCTCGGCGAGAATCTAGGAACTGGCAGAACCATTAACGGTTATTGATATCAATCATGTATTTTACTTTCAAAATTAGAGTTATACCTTATTTACGATTCCTCTACTATATAAAGAGGAACCCTGTTCATTTGTAACACATCATTATCTTACACGAATTATCACTTACGCAACTACTGTGAAATACAAAGTACTCTGCTCTTTAACTCGCTCTTAACTCTTTACTGTTCATATTGTTCGTGTTGTTCATATTGTTCTTATTATTCTTGTGGCACTTAACGGTCGATCTCGACACTATTCCAAGCCGAGGTTGATAATTCACGAACGGCACTAGTTTGATCTATTACAATCATTTAATTTCTTTATTTATTTAGCTATTTATCAATTGAAATTAAATTAGATCACGTATTTTTATAACCACATTACAAGTTTAATTGTTACTCGTATCTCGAGATAAACATACATATTTTTGGTTTTCATACGTGTATTTCTGTAATTTTGATCTGATACCATCTCATTAGCTTTTTAGGCGTTAACAGCCCAATTTAGCAATAGTGCTATTTAACGAGTGGAAATAACACGAGAAAAAGTCTACTCAGGTCTGTTGTATAGTTATTATTTTGTATACACCTGATTTAGCATGTGGCCTACTGATCATATCTTGTTTTCTGGAGCTACCTTACCTTGGGAAGCTATAAAGTATATACTCGAAAATTCATAGCAGTTTGTATTTCTATAATTATACTGTGGATATTATACCAGGTTATCTTATAATATAGCTTCTTTATGCAAATAATTTAGGCAGCAACGTCACGGGCCAGCAGGTTTCACATATTCTCTAATTTTCCTCCCAGACTAGATGCCTATTAATTGTAATAATAGGAGCATATAAATGGTGTTCAATTAGATACCTTTTACTGAAAAGTTATGTATAATAACATAGATCTAAGTCTGGTGTTTATGCACGTACGTCATTGTGTATTTGTGAAAGAAAAGAAAGACATTTGTGAAAATTTTCTGTGTAACTTTATTCACAACCTTGTGTTCTTTATATACAAATTTATTTTATAGATACAAAGAATGTAAATAAATATTCTTATACACATGTAATATTTCTATTGGCTATTGTGTAACTAACTAACAAGAAATTATTCTTTACAATGTGTGTGCATGTGCTTATATATATTGTAGAAGCTTCTAATATTCCTTATCAGATTTATTGGATGGATGGTTGAGATTCATTCTAGTGCTTTTAATCCAACATCTAGGAATCAATCTTAGGATCATGATATTTTGGCCATGATGCTCCATGATGCTGACACGGCCTTGATTAGGGTTGGTCTTCAGACAAACTTTGTAAAGTCCGAAGAAGACTTTACTTCTTTACAGCTTCGTCTTCTTCTCCTCACCTCTTCATCTTCCTTACTCGTTTCTTTCTCCACAAAATTGTCATGGGGGTTCTGTTCTTCAACATCCCCCCTCAAGGTGGAGGGGAGAGAATGGACCCCCAACTTGCACAAAATGCTCCGATGAGAACCCCCAGATAAGGGTTTGGTAAACAAATCGGCAAGTTGATGGTCCGATGGAACGAAAGAAAGGGATATCAAACCTGAGAGAAATTGCTGACGAACAAAGTGGCAATCCAGTTCCACATGTTTGGTTCTCTCATGGAAAACCGGGTTTCGATCTATATGAACAGCGGCTTGGCTATCAGAGTGAATAGGCACGGGTAAGGTAGGTTGGACTGTGAGATCTCCCAAAAGACAAACAAGCCGGGTGATTTCTACCGTGACTCGACGCATCGATCCATACTCAGCCTCGGCGGATGACAAATAGACGGAAGCCTGTTTCTTGGATTTCCATGAAATAGGAGCACCGCCAAGAGTAATGAAGAAACCACTGACTAATCATCTAGAGTCGCGGCAGGTTGCCCAATCCGTATCGCAAAAAGCCATTAGATAAAAAAAAAGGGTGTGAAGATAGGAGAATGCCTTGTGAGGGATCTGTACGCAAGTATGTCAGCACTCGACGGGCAGCAGAAAGATGAGAAAGACAAGGTCTTTGCATAAATTGGCTTAAAGACAACACAGCAAAGGAGAGGTCTGGTCTAGTGTTCGTCAGATAGGTGAGCTTGCCAACTAGATGGCGATAAGTAATGGGATTGTCCAATGGTGGGCCCAAATCTGCCTGAAGCTTTATGGAGGGATTAAGTGGTGAGGAAATCCTACCTTGTGAGCAATTGAACTCCTGCAATAACTCTACGGTAAATTTTCTTTGACTGATAATGAAGCCTTGTTTTTCTCTCAGTACTTCCATGCCTAGGAAATAATGAATATCTCCTAAATGTTTAACTTTAAACTCTAAATTGAGAAAAACTGTGATATGCTCAATTTCCTTTACATCATCCCCTATGAGTAGAATGTCATCCACGTATACTGCTAGGATAGAAACAAGATCGCCATTTTGTTTATAGAAAAGAAAATAGTCATTGAGTGAACTAGAATAGCCTTTAAAACTCAAAACCCCTGCAAGTCTGGCATACCATTGTCGGGATGCCTGTTTCAACCCATAAAGAGACTTCTTTAGGAGACAAACCTGATTTGGTTTAGGAGGAACAACACCAGCAGGAAACTTCATATAAACCTCCTCTTGCAATTCCCCATGGAGGAATGCATTATTCATATCAAGTTGTGATACTCCACACCCTTTCTTTACTGCCACAGTCAAAAGACACCTTATGGTGCTCATTTTGACCACTGGTCAAAATGTTTCAAAATAGTCAATTCCCTCTCTTTGAATATCCCCCCTTACCACCAATCTAGCTTTCAATCTCTCCACAGTGCCATTTGAATGGTGCTTTACCTTGTATACCCATTTGCAAGGTAAAGCTTTCTTCCCTATAGGTAAATCAACCACATCCCAAGTGTGGTTCAATTCTAATGCTGCAATTTCAGCTTCCATAGCTGCTTTCCATCCAGGGTGTATGGAGGCTTGGGTATAGCTGGTAGGTTCAGTTATGGTAGATAGTGAGTGAACAAGATGTTGATTGTTAGCTGAAAGTGCTCCAAAAGAAAAGACATTAGGTGTAGCAGGCTGTGTGAAACAAGAACCAGTAAGATCAGATAAGATGATAGCATTGCACACATAATCCCTTAAATAAGTAGGCTTTTGAGAGATTCTGTCTGATTTCCTAATGAGGAGTGGAGGTGTAGGAATCAGATTTCTGGACACAGGTGGAAAGGGTGAGTGAGGGGGACTGCTGGACTCCCCTAGGAGTTGTACAGAAGTGGTCTCAGGATGAAATGATATGTGCGGAGACCTGAATGGTATAGGACTAGGACTAGATGTAGAAGGAATGTGTGGATCAGGTGATTGTGGTGAGGGGGTTGGTTGAGGTTCATGGGTAGAAGGCTGGTGATTAGGAAGTGAAGTTGAGATGTTGGTTGTTGGTATGTTTGGTTCAGGAGTATGGTTGGTAGATTCAGAACAAGGAGGGAAATAGGTGGTGGAGTGAGATGAGTAAAAAGGAAAGAGATCTTCATGGAATTTTATGTCTCTGGAGATAAAAATGCTTTTTGTGGTCTTGTCCATTACCTTGTCCCCTTTTGACCTTGTGCGTATCCTAGAAAAATACAGGCATGTGCTCTGGGTTCAAATTTTCCTCTGTTCTAAGACAGAGTGGACACAAAGCATAAACACCCAAAACTCCTTAGTATCTCATATCCAGGTTCTGTTCTAAACAAAACTGCATATGGTGACTTTCCTTTCAATACTTTGGAAGGAAACCTGTTTATCAAAAATGTTGCAGTTAAAACACATTCTCCCTAGTATTGTAGAGGTACATTAGACTGGAATAGTAACCCTCTATCAATTTCCAAAAGATGTCTATATTTCCTCTCTACTACCCCATTCTGTTGTGGTGTAGCTACACAAGATGTCTCATGAATAATTCCCTGTTCCTGGAGGAAAACAGATTCTTGTGTTCCCTTTCCCAACTCCCAAGCTTTGTCTGACCTTATTCTTTTTATTTTCCTGTTGAATTGCCTCTCAACCATGTAAAGAAAAGATTTGATAACTGGAAAAACATTGCTCTTAGTGCTCAATAAAAAGGTCCAAGTGGCCCTACTAAAGTCATCAACTATGGTTAAGAAATAATTATAATCATTGTATGTAGGTATTCTAAAAGGTCCCCAAGTGTCTATATGAATGAGATCAAAAGGGGAATTTGTTCTGATTTGACTAATGGGGAAGGGAAGTCTAGTTTGCCTTGCTTTAGCACAGACTTCACAAACATCATTATAATTTGAAGGGAAATGAATAAAACTGAATTTATTCATTACTGAAAAGGGAAAATGCCCTAACCTGACATGCCACTGAAATACATATGAAACAGCATCATCAAAAACTGGAAAAGAAGTTGCACTAGGTACTAGACTGGAATTACTTCCTTTTGAAATGGAAGTTACATTTTGAGTAAATTGAATCCTAGACTCTACATCTCTAGGCTGGAGTAGGCATAATCCAGCTTTTACTTCACCAAAAACTTGTCCCCTCCTCATTAAAGGGACCTGCAATAGACATTCACTAGAAGTAAGATTGACAATGCATTTGAATTGAGTACATAACTTATGAACAAACAATAAGTTATACTTAAAAGATGGAACATATAGGGCTTTTTCCAGAATCATACCAGGCTGAATGCAAACATGTCCTATGTGTGTGACAAAGAGCTGAAAGGAATTAGACAGACTTATGTGTAAGGGCACAGTCAAAGGTGTTAGGGTTAAAAAGGAGTTAGAGTCAAAACACATATGTTCTGAGGCACCTGAGTCAATTATTCATGTTTTAGTGTTAAAAACAGCAAGTCATGTCCCTGAATTTTTAAGAATAGTACCAGTAACAGCATTTGCACTAATTTCTGCATTTGCACTTGTTGTATTTCCAGCTTTTACCTATTTGATTAAATTTACCAATTCAGATATTTGTTCCTTGCTGAAAAGCTGTGTTTGATTGATTGAATTCCCTCCATTATTCTCATCTGATTTTGCATCTCCTTGTTGATCTGCTACTGCACCATTTGCCTTTATTGTTCCTTGAATGTTTCCTCCTTTGGTGAACTAGAATTCTTCAGCGAATCCTATAAGTCTGTAACAATCACTCCTTAGATGTCCAACCTTTGAAAAATGGCTACAAGTTACATTAGGATTGAACTTAGATTTCATTGGTCTGGCCTTATGCTGTGTGTTTCCTTCTCTTTGTTGTGGGTTCCACATCTTCTGTGCTTGATTGTTTTTCTGGGAAAATTTGTTTTGTGTTCCCACCATGAAAGAAGCCCCTTCCATAGGATATTGGGGGCTCATATGTATCTCCCTTTGACTCTCATCATGTAGTAGTAATGAGTAGGTTTGATCCATTCCAGAAATGGGACTAAGCATCAGAATATTCCTCATTGCTTGTGCATAAGCATCATTTAGTCCCATTAGAAATTGGATGACCCTTTGGTCTTCCATGAATTTAGCCATCTTCCTTTTTCCATCACAAATACATGTACAAGTGCATCCGAAATGTGAGTTAAGAGAGTCAAGTTCATCCCATAGTCTTTTAAGGGTGGTGAAATAACCTGAGATACTGTTATTTCCTTGCACTGTCTTTGAAATCTCCTTTTGTAAGTGATATAATTTTGCTCCACTTGATTGTCCAAATCTGTGTTCCAGGATGCTCCAAAGATCCTTAGATGTTCTTGAGTAAATGACACTATCACCAATCTCTTTTGTCAAGAGTTGAGGAGCCAAGAGGTGACCATGTCGTTGCACCTAATCCATAATGGATAGTCCTTGTCATCCATTGCTGGTTCAGTGTAAGATCCATTAATGAAACCAAGTTTATTCCTGGCTGAGATTGCGATGAGGACAGACCTTTTCCATCCTGGGAATCTTCTCCCATCAAATGGAGAACTCACTAAGGTCATCCCTGGAGTATCAGAAGAGTTTAAATGGAAGGGGTGATTGGAATCATTGCTGATTCCACTACTTGATGATCCAGAAACGGTAACACCAGTCTAAGCTTTTGTCCCAGACATGATTCAAGAAGGAAAATAGAGCAGGATTATGGATTTCGACAGAAAATTGTATGGATCGAGCTTAAATCTGCTCCGATACCATGAAAGAAAAGAAAGAGATTTGTGAAAATTTTCTATGTAACTTTACTCACAGCCTTGTGTTCCTTTTATACAAATCTATTCTATAGATACAAAGAATGTAAATAAATATTCCTATACACATGTACTATTTCTATTGGCTATTGTGTAACTAACTAACAAGAAATTATTCTTTACAATGTGTGTGCATGTGCTTATACATTGTAGAAGCTTCTAGTATTCCTTATCAGATTTATTGAATGGATGGCTGAGATTCATTCTAGTGCTTTTAATCCAACGTCTAGGAATGAATCTTAGGATAATGATATTTTGGCCATATGCTCCATGATGCTGACACGTGGCCTTGATTAGGGTTGGTCTTCAGACAAACTTTGTAAAGTCCGAAGAAGATTTTACTTCTTTATAGCTTTGTCTTCTTCTCCTCACCTCTTCATCGTCATTACTCGTTTCTTTCTCCACAAAATTGTCATGGGGTTTCTGTTCTTCAACAATTTGTTCGTACTTCTGTTTATATAGCAATCTATAAAAAAAAAAGTAAAATTTCCATAATATTTTTATCTGGTGCAAACTTACTGTTGAAATCGTTCTCGGTAGAACTGCAAGGTTGAAAAGAATGCAGTGAATCCACTCGTTGAAAATTTTCGTTATTAAAATTTATAATCTTGAACCTACTAAATAACCTGTTTGGTTCTTGATGCCTAGCTGTGGGTTAGCTTTTACCTCTTATAGTCTGTTTCGTCAAGCTTCTCCAAAAAAAAGTATTTTTTTAAAGTTAAAGTATTTGGTCAAACTTTTAGAAGAAGAAAAAAAAATTGGGTAGAAGAAGTAACAATTTTGGAGAAGCAGAAAATTGTAACTTCTCCCCAAAACTACTTTTTTAAAAAGTATTTTGAGAAAAACAAACTTATAAATATTTTTTAAAAGTTTGATCAAATACTAATTACTGTTTAGAATTATTTTTAACATTAATTAGTCAAACCGCTTCTCGCTAAAGATATTTATTTTTAAAAAAATAATATTTTTTAAAATAAGCTGATATTTTAAATTTGACCAAATAAATTATTAATATATTCACCGATCACAAGCAGGAACGAGCCGCAATATAATGATGTTGCAGTAGTCATTGGGACAGTCAGTTGGCGGATTCTAAGAAGATAGCACAAGAAACAAACTGAAACTGGGAAGTCTAAAATGTAATTCGACAGCTATATAAGGTTAACCTCCTTTTTCGATGTAGAAATGTCAGCAATGGGTTAAGCCGTAAGCGTGTCGCCGCAAAGCTATCCGAGTCGGCGAGGAACTTAGCACATTTTGGCAAGGGGCGGATCCTGTATATCAGTATCGGATTCAATTGAGTCCACTATTTTTGATATTTAATATAAATTTATATATAAAAATTAATTTAAAATTAAAATAAATAATAGATATAAACCTATAATTTTAATAATATAATAAGTTAAACCCATAAAATTTAGATCATAGATCCCCTCTGCAATTTGGAACTAATCAGGGCCTTAATCTTGCTTTCTGGAAGCAGTCGAACCGTCTACTTATTGAACCTCTTCCTTTTATGCACAAACTAACAACTTGTTTAAAACAGTTATTCCGCTGTAATTTTTATTTGTCGTTACCAAAAAATTACTTGGGTTCCACTGATCTCTATGAGTTCTGCCAAATTCATTAAGAATGCCGCATTAAAAAGTAGTATTCTCCTCCGCTTCTACTTGAGTATGTCTTATATGATATGATATTTGGTAAAGTTCATGTTTTGAAAAAATATTTTTGAAAAAAAATAATTTATATTTGATTAATCAATTTAAAAAGTATTATTGAATAATAATTTATATTTGATTAAGTTTTCTAATAAATACATTTAAGTGTTCAATTACAAATAAAGACATGAAAAAATTTACTTAATAATTAATTTTATATAAGTAGATAATAAATAATCGCATATTGCCTGTCACACCTCCTTTTTCCACTATCCCCGGATTAATGAAGGGTAATAATGGAGTTTTTCCAATTAAAGTGAAATTATTCGGATTTGGGATTTATTTATTTATTTCAGAGTCGCCACCCGAATTTTTGATGATGCTCCGGGACACCGTGTTATTTAAAAATCTCAAACCGAGGAAATTTTGACTCTGTTTTAATTTGTCTACGACCAAAAATCCGAGTAAGGAATTCTGTTAACTCGGGAGAAGGTGTTAGGCATTCCCGAGTTCCGTGGTTCTAGCACGGTCGCTTAACTATTAATATTTAGCCTAATTATCTAATTATTTACATATTTTAAAACCTATTATGTTTTTTAGCCTTTTTTCAACTTTTTAGCCGCTTTTAATATTTATGGATTTATCTTGAAACAAGTCACGATGGCGTGCACTTGTTTGTTTTTGGACATATTGCAATTACGCCACATGAAATGCACCCGTAATTGCAACACGCGATTTTAATATAATTTGAAGTTGAAGACTGGGACATGAGTTGTCGCACCCGAGTGTAGATTATGTAGTCAAGACTATGGCCATGACGGTTTTATAGTGCCTATTTGAGGCGATGTTTGATTATTCTTTATGTTTTCTATTTGAAGGAGTACTTTAGTTTTAAGATGGATTAGGACGTTATGGATTTATCTTGGACAAGTTACGATGGCGTACACTTGTTGTTTTTGGGCACATGGAAAACATGTCACATGAAATGCACATGTGGTTGTTATGTGCGTGTTTATTAGTTGTTTAGAGTTGAGGGTCGGGGGCATGAGTTGCCACTCTCGAGTGTAGATTTATGGTAATTTTGTTACTTCCTATTGAATCTCAAACTAAAAGAAGTATTTTTTCCTGTCTAGATAAAATTTCTAGCCTAAAGGACAAGATTCTTGGGCTATGGCCATATTTTAGCCCAATTTGTTTCAACTCTTTGGCCAATCCTAATGGTGGCTAGTTTTGATAGGGTTCGAATTTGAACAGTCTGAATAAACAGGAGCAGATATGATAACACGTTTATCGTTTGCATTGTGATAAAAGAGGCAGATTTGAGTTGCAAATACAATGCACCAGATTCCTTTGTCGTTCGACCTATATGTCATTCATGAGTACTTATATATTACTTACGGATACAATATAGACATTGTAACCTCGTTTCCGTGAAGGAACGACTTTTGCAAAAAAGGTAAAACTAACTAAGTCTCTTAAATTAAGATTATCTGGTATATTTTTTAAGAAAAGAGTTGATACTCCTCATACCATTCAACGAAAAATTATTTAACACCATCGATGGGCCTGAAATTCTAGTTTCCCTAACTATCATGATAGACATTACTGGGAATACAACTGATTCGCAACCTCTGATATAGTCCAATCCTTATTACAACTAAAAGTATATACAAAAGGCTGTAATTACGCTATTACATTGTTCTTAAATTAAATACATAAGTTCTAATAATAAGAAGAAAAATAAAAGGAACAAGGTTAGCTGCTACCCCTGTACAAACCAACAACTTTCACACTTTAGGATCTGTATTCTTCAGCTTTTAGTCCCAACTGGACCATACAGAACTTATGTGCACTGTAAGAGACTGAATCTGATCATTACAGAGATCAGATTCAAACCTTTACATGCTGCTCCCATAGTGACATAAGATCTAAATCGTCCAAACCAACATATATAAACATCTTATGGGGTGCATTTGACTATTAAGGGGGTCAGATTCACTACCCTTTAATGCTATCTAATGACTCTATTATGACTTCATGGATATGGAATTAATCACAGAAGCCTTTTGAGAGATAATTCTACAGTTATAATCACACATAAATGAACATTCAGATTTTTAACAAGCAATTACAGATTCAGCAAAAGGAAAGGCCACATGTTTTATGCATTTTTCTTAGATTGAATCTGACTATAAAGGAGAGTCTGATTCAAAACTCACAGATGCAATCTTGTTTTCCATTTTATAACAACCATACCAGTACCTCAAACAGTATTCACTTGGACACTTTGACTATTCTTGGCTTTTTTAGAGAATGAATCAGACCATACAAGGGTTCAGATTCTTTACTCTATAGCCTTTCTTAACTAACAAGGTTGTATACCCTTTAAAGGATGAATTTCAAACCATTTATACTACTTTTGTGCACTATCATGGGGTGAATCTGACCATTAACAAGTCAAATTCATCTACCCTAGTGCTAATACTAACCTATCTAGAGATTTGCTTGTTGAATCTCTTTATTGACCAAAGAGACTCAATTGAAAAGGCATATTTTTCTGCACACTTGTAGAGAGAGCCTGACCATAGAGAAGGTCAGATTCTACACCTCAGTGCAACCTTATTTTTAATATAGAACTATGAATATTCACCATATTTAAATATATTTGGCCTGAAATATACAGAACATTTCAGCAAAGACAAAACAAACAGTATTTATCACATTCAACAGGTTCACTAATATGCTAATAAACATTTATATGGTCACATGTACATAAAGCAGGAGAGAATAACCTCATTCATCAATGACAACTAATTTAAGTAGGGAGAAGAAGAAGAAGATTCTAGTTCAAGAAATTTCATAAAAAAAAAAAGATGAGTTAATACATACCTTTTAAGAGAGAGACAACAAAGAGACTTGATCAAATAAAGGTCAAGAAAATGAACAGCAAGNAGTTCAAGAAATTTCATTTAAAAAAAAAGATGAGTTAATACATACCTTTTAAGAGAGAGACAACAAAGAGACTTGATCAAATAAAGGTCAAGAAAATGAACAGCAAGAAGGAGGAGAGATCATCAACAGCAAACAGAAAAAATCCAAAGGAAAACCAAACAGTCCAGCAAGAATAAACCCTCTTGAGAGTGAATGTTTGAAGGAAGAAATTCCAGAAAATCCAAAATTCAGCAAAAGGGAAGATAGCAATTGAACTAAGCCATCTACTTATGGACTTGTTTTCCAAAAAGGGAAATCAAATTTTTCTAATAGTACTCTGCCTTTTCAAAAACCTTTTTAAAGTGGAGACAGTATTTCTGAAATAGGAAGGATTTTATATTCCAGCAACTCCAAAGTGTAAAAAAAATCTATCCCCTAACCTCTAAAAAAGAGGGTCTATTTATAGGATATTTGGGAATGGGATTTTCTTTTGAATATTCTCTATCCAATACTGAAAAATAGTACCAAAATAGTACATAGGGCAGCTGTCAACCCTATCTTTGGGACAGCTGCCCCCTATTCCAGAACTTTTTTCTTTAGAAAAATACCTTTTTAACCTTAAGAGCCTGATTTCCTAAACTGATTTACCTAATGTACCCCTTAGAGTCCCTGAATTTACCATTAGGTAACCAGGGTTAAGTTGCTTTGAGTTATCTATTAATTTGGGTTAGTTGATCCCAATTAGTTACTTTGGTTCTATTAGTTGTTCTTAATTATGGTTAAGTTAATTAATCAAAGGTTAATTGATTAAATGCCTAGAGTTAGTTTCATACTACCTACTCATGTTTAAGTCAATTAATCAAAGAAAACCAATTAGTTTTGACTCCTTAAATTAAGTTAACTGTTTTAGTTTAATTAAGTCAAACTCATTTACCTAGAATCAGACACTTAACTAATTATCAAGCCTAGGTTAAATGATTTGTTTTAGTTAATTAGTCCTAAATTAATTACCTTAGGCAGGTTTTAGGACTTAGTTAGTTGTTCAAAAGACTATTAGACTAGGTTAACCTAGTTAAACAAGTGTATTTTTAGGAGGTTATCACTGATTAGGGAAGCCTTGAGTTTAGGATTTGAACTAAGTTAATTCAATGGTCCTGCACTGTTTCAGACTAACTAGTAATAATCCTAAAAGAGCTAATAGCTCTTCTGCATGGCATAATTAGGAAGGAATCCTAAATTGATATTTACTTGACACTAAATAGAATCAACAATCAAAGCAAAGCAAAGGGGGAGATCAAATTTCAGTTTAATCGGCACACAAACAATTCCAAATTTTATCTAGCTAGGTAAATTCAACCACAATTCTAATCATAATAACATGATAACACTGTTCTAATCAAGATTAAACAGAATTGTCATTTTAGATTCTTCTTAGTCAATCTAGAGCAGGATAGTAACAGTCAAACCATGAGCAAGGATGGACGAAGAAAAAAAAAGGAGAGAAAGAAAAAAGAAAGAAATGAAATTACTGAAACAAACTAAAAGAAATGATTGACATGAGATTTGGTCTTAAAAAATAATAAGATCCAGAATCAGTTACCATAAGAATTCCTAAATTTATTCATCAAGACTCTCATAATGAAAACACAATTAGACTTTTGTGTGGATTCAAACACACGAGACAAGAAACAAACACATGATTGCTAAAAGAACCTAGATGAATCAACAAAGAAATATGACTAAACAAACACGGGTAGTAATAGAACAAGAAAAACAGCCTAAGACAGGGGTGATTACACAAACCTATTCATAATTTCAGTAAAATGTGATAACAAATAATCGCAAAATAAGAAACAAACAGAAGAAGAGGAAAAGGGTGGGGAAAATACCCCTTGATGGGTTTGGCCGGGAAAAGGAAGTTTGCCTGACCTTGGCAGGACCCCGGTAGGGTTTGAAAATGACTCAAACCCTCGTGAATCGATTGATCTAGTCAAGAGCATTTGACCCAGGAAGGTTTGATCCATTGATTGTCTTTGAATCGCCCGGTGGGTGGAAGTTAGGGTTTCTGGTTTCCTAGATCTAAGATTGGTCAAATTTGGGCAAGTTTTTGGGCAAACCGATTGTGGGATGGGATTGGGGGAGAGGTGAGGATCGTCTGATGAGAAGTTGGGGTTGATTGGAGAAGCTCCGCCGCCGATAGGTTATTTACGGCCGGCGGAGGGGAGGCGGCTAGGGTTTGCTTAGGGAGAGAGACGATAGGGAAGGGAGGCGGCTAGGGTTTGGGGGGTTAGGCTTCTGATGGGAATAAGGTAGGGGGGCGTTTGGACAGTTATATATTAGAGGGGGGTGAGTTCCTGGCCGTCTGATCTATTTCGATCAATGGCCAGGATTTATTTAACTAAACTAAACGGGGTCGTTTGGAGGGGTGCTGGGGCAGGCCGGGTAAGGGGGTTTGGGCCTGGGTTGTTTGAGTGTATAGGGATTGGGTTTGGGCCTGGGTAGGTTGAGTGTATAGGGATTGGGCCTGGGCATTTCTTGGCCCAGGTCCGATTTTGACTTCCTTGACTAATTAAACTAATTAATTTAATTAAGTTAAAAATCTAATTTAATCCAAAAAATGTAGTAATTAATTTAGACCTTACTTTTCATCTATTTACAGATTAATCAAGAATAAAACGACCAATTTTATATTCCTAATTAATCTATAATTTAATGAATAAAAATGATTAATTTTAGTAATTAGTTATTAAAACTACATTACATTAAATAACCACCACTCGTTTATTATTTAGTCAATTATAACTTTATAATTCTTTGATAATAGTGATGCAATTTGAACAAATTTTAAAAAGATGAATTATGGATATGCCAAAAAATATAAATCTTTCACAATTAATCACTGAAGATCAGCAAAATTCATAAAATCAATTGATTTATTGAGATTTTTATAGGACGATATGGTGAGTGAAAATCACATGCTCACATTACCAACAAAAACGATAATAAATAATCACAAATATTTATTATTGAAAATAATAATTAAATTATTTACATTATTTAAGAGAAATATAAAAATAAAATTGAAAAGCACTTTATTCTTTCAAGATAATTTAAATAATTCAAAAACTATTAACAAAAATATGAAAATTCATCCCAAAAGTCATTGTATATTACTTAATAGCTTAAATTAAGTAAGGTTATTTTATTATATATAATATTTTATTAACGATATGTTTGGTAGGAAGAAAAGTCAAAACTGCTTTAGCTTCTTAGGAGAAGCTACTTTTTTCTGTTTCTTAAAAACTACTCTCTTTGTTTCAAATTAGATGATGTACTTTCCTTTTTAGTCTTTCCAAAATAAATGAGACAATTCTAAATTTGAAAATAATTCAACTTTAAACTCTTCATTTTACCTTTAATGAGAAGTTTTTATAACCACACAAAAGCGTTTACCCGTTAAGCTTTTAAGACTACAAGTTTTAAAAGTCTTCTTTTTTTTCTTAAACTCTGTGCCGAGTCAAACTACCTCATCTAAATTGTAACGGAGGGAGTACTACTTATGCTTCTAGCCAAAAATATTTTTTCCCCAAAAAAACTTGACCAAGCATCTCAAATTGAGAAAAAATATACTTTTAGCTTGGGAAGAAGCTTGGCCAAATAGGCTATTAGTTCGATTGCACAACAAGTTTAAAAAACTAAGAAAGACTTTTAGATTTTATAATTTTAAATTAAAGACGTATGTAATATATCAAAAGTGTCCTTGAATCTTATGATCATAGATATGTCACGTGAAAAGTTAGAGTTATGAAGTTTCTACATATAAAAAGAGACATTCTTTTAAAAATTAATGAAAAATATTATTAGGTCAAATCCATCCATAAAGAGTGTTGGTTGACCCATAAGTTCATTAATAAACTCCCCTCTTAAATGACTTATATATAAATCACTAGTGAATAAAATCGTGTTGCGCGCGTTCACAAAAAGATAAAACAAATCAGGTAATAAAAAGAATAAACTTAGCGCAAGAAGGTTATTTTATTGAGTACCTGTTTTTGCATTTCTTTTTTTTTTTTACCGAAGTTTTCTACTCGGAAGTTTTTAATAGAAGTTACAATGTTGCTATGTACCTAAACTAATTCTTCTTTGGAAAGATTATTAGTAGGGGCGAAGCCACACTTAAGTTAGGGTCCTCAATTGACCACCTTTTGTCGGAAAATTATATCACGTATATAAGTAAAATATTCAGTTTTAGAGGTACATAATATATATTTAACATCTTTTATTAGAATTTTTGTTTATTTATTTCAAATTTGAATACCAATCAGAAAATTTCTGACTACGCTACTGATTATTAGAGCCTTTGAAAATCAAAATAGCACATTAAATTTATCATTAATGAGGTGGGAGGTACATCCAAAAAAATAAAAGTGATGTCTTAGAGAGGGTGAATAAAAATACAAGTGATAACTATCTACAACCCAAATGTTATTGCACGCCCGCAATATTTGTGCGTTCATTGGACGCATATTTGGCATGACAAACTGAAGTGGAACCAAAATTTATTAACCTTTCATAATTACATCTTCCTAAAATTCTTAAAAGATAGTAGTTATGTAAAGGGTATCATTAGGTACTAAAATTGCATACAAATAGTTACGTAGAAATTGTACGGGTAGTCTTATTTGGTCGCCCTCATTTAATTTATACCTATATTTTTAAAATTATTTAACCTATATCCTAATTTTTACAACTTCAGGCGCCGCCTTCCTGATACCTGTGCAAAACTTCAGTTTATTTAGTGCTGAAGTTTTTACAAATTAACTAAACAACTTCAGCATCTTCTGCTGAAGTTTTTGAAAAAGCTTTATGACAAAACTAATTAATCCGGGACAAAACTTCAGCTTATTTAGTGCTGAAGTTTTTACAAATAAACTAAATAACTTCATCATCTTCTGCTGAAGTTTTTGAAAAAGTTTTATGACAAAACTAATGAATTCAGGACAAAACTTCAACTCATTTAGTGCTGAAGTTTTTATAAATGAACTAAATAACTTCAGCATCTTCTGCTGAAGTTTTTGAAAAAGCTTTATGACAAAACTAATTAATCCAGGACAAAACTTCAGCTTATTTAGTAATTAAATTTTTATAAATGAACTAAATAACTTCAGCATCTTCTGCTGAAATTTTTGAAAAAACTTTATGACAAAACTAATTAATCCAGGACAAAACTTCAGCTTATTTAGTGCTGAAATTTTTACAAATAAACTAAATAACTTTAGCACTTCTGCTGAAGTTTTTGAAAAAGTCTAGAATGCTGAAGTTTGTCTGATTGTCTTTGCTACTTCAGGCCCGTATGCCTAAAGTTTATGCGAAAAGTGGGTACGCTTGTAAATTTTTTTTGCAAAGCGGGTATAAGTTAAAACGTGACCCAAAAAGCGAGTATAGATGCAAAAGACAGAGTTAAATAAAATGGCCGCAATAATTTAGGGCTATTCTTTTTTAGCTCATGCGCCGAAAACTATTACAAGCACTATTCAAAACACACAAGTATATAATACATACATACATACATACATACATATACATATACATATACATATACATATACATATATATATATACATATACATACATATATTGTAACGACCCGGCCAGTCGTTTTGAGAATTTAAGCTTCGTTCAGCAGCGTAAGGTCTTGAGCAGCTTCATATTATGTGTATCAACGTGCGTGCATGGTTGAATTCAGTTACCGGATGATTTGGAGTCGAATTGGAATAAGGACTCCAGGTTTGGAAGCTTAAGCGGTGAGAATTTGGCGAGTATGTGACTTTTGTGTAAATGGTTTCGGAATGAGTTTTGGATGATGTCAGAAGCTTCGTGTGGTGATTCTAGACTTAGGCGCACGTCTGGATTCGAATTTGGAGGTCCGTAGAGTAATTTGAGGCAAATCGGCGAAAGTTGGATTTTTGGCGTTCTCATATGGAAGTTGAAATTTTGATATCGAGCCCGGAATGGGATTTCGGAAGTGGATGTAGATTCGTAGTGTTATTTGTGACCTGTGTGTGAAATTTGAGGTCTTTCGGACGTGATTTGATAGGTTTCGATATCGGTTGTAGAAGTTTTAGGTTTCAAGTTCATTAAGCTTGAATTTGTGTGCGATTCATTTTTTTATTATTGTTTGATGTGATTTTGAGGGATTGATTGAGTTTGTATGGTATTTTAGGACTTGATGGTACCTTTGGTTGAGGTTCCGGAGGCCTTGGATGTGTTTCGGGGTGAGTTTTGAGCGAGTCCGGGCATTTCTGAAACTCTGGTATGTTCTGGTGCTTTGAAAATGCGGACCACAGAAGAATTTCGCGGACCGCAGAAGGAGGGGTGCCGACCGCATAATTGCCGCGGCCGCACTCCAAGGGGAGTTCTGCAGATCCGCTGGTCCGACTTCGGAAGCCTATATCTTTTGATCTACAAGGAATTTTGAGATGATCAAAAAATAAAAGTTGTAGTCCTTTGTGTCTAATTTCCAGAAAAGTAAAGAAATCATCATTTGGACATATGTAGAGAAATTTATGGTCAAACTACTAAATCCTGATAGTGCAGCTACCAAAAGGTGCGGCCGCACCATTTTTATGCAACCACATGAGCTGGGATGTGCGGTCGAACTTGGAATTGTGTGGACCGCACAATGGGAGTTCAGAAGATGCACTATATAAATGAGGTTTAGGGCATTATTTCACATTTTGGACCTAGGGAGCTTGATTTGTGTCGATTTTTCGTGGATTTTTCAAGAAATTCATCGGGATAAGTGATACTAACTCGTATTTGGTTAATATACATGGATATATCAATGCTTTCATCATCTAATTAGTACTTTGAGGTGAAAATTTGGAAAAAATGGTAAAAACTTCATAAAATGAATTTTTGGGATTTGAATGTCGATTCGAAGTCGGATTTGAGTGAAACTAGTATAGTTTGATTCGTGAGCAAATGGTTGTTTGTAATTTGTGACTTTTACCCGATTCCGAGTCGTGGGCCCAGGGAGTCTTTTTGGGCGTTTTTCCTATTTTCTTGCCTTAGCTTCGAATTCATTAGCTAAAGTAGTTACTTGTAGTTATATTTACATTATGCAATTGATTTGATTTGATTTGGGCCATTCATAGTTGGATACTCGTGGCAAGAGCATGGTTTCAGATTGATTTGAGTGGTTCGAGGTAAGTATCTTGCCTAACCTTGTGTGGGAGAACTACCCTTTAGGATTTGAGTCTTCTATGTTGATTGTAGTCCGTGTACGCAAAGTGACGAGTGCGTGCTCGGACTTATTTGTGGAAAGTTGGACATTTAGGGTTCTTAGGTCCTTATATTCACTGAGTATGAATTTGTTCTTAATGTAACTGAGTTCCTATTTACTAGTTTCATCTCTACCTTTTTAAATTAGACTTACTTGCTTTTGATTCACTCTTATTGCCTATTTGACTCCTATTGACTAAACTAAAGATTTTATCTCTTTTCCTGTCATGCTATATCTTCATAACTGCTTATCTCTACTTGTAACTTTCATCACCTCATTCTATAATGGTTTGGTCTTAATTGAGGTTATGGTTATTTTCCCACTGCTTATCCTTAAGTGAAATTGTTTAATATCCTCGTAGCTACTCAACATTAAAGGAAGTTTAGATAGCCTATACCTTAGTTGACTTGCCCTTACATAGAGTTATCGAATTCATGTTAGTTTCTTGTTGTTGAACCGTGCATTTGGGTACGACTGTTACATTCTATTTTCTTCCTTGTTGAGTTGTTCTTATTATGCCTAGCATCCTTTATTGTGCTTATTCCTTGTGAACGGAGGTTCTTGAGTTGATGTATTTATTGTATATTGTATTATTTTCATTGTTGTTGTTGTTACATTCCCAGACTATCGCATTTCTCCATGGCACCAGCCGTATCTTAGGCTAGAGGAAGAGCCCAGACTCCTTCTACTCACACTGCGGAGCAGATGGCTCCCCAGTATCAGACTCCAGTAGCTCATCCAATTGGAGTAGTTCAGCAGGTTGCTGCGGCACAAACCCTTGATGGGTCAGCTATGTCTTTTGAGGCTTTGTGGAGACTGGATAGGTTTACCAAGCTCTTTCCAGTCCATTTCAGTGGTGCTAATTCGAAGGATCCCCAGGAGTATCTTGATAATTGTCATGAGGTTCTTCAGAATATGGGTATGTTGGAGACCAATGGGGTCGACTTTGCTGCTTTTCAGATGACTGGTTCTGCCAAGAAAGGGTGGAGGGATTATTTGTTGACCAGACCAGCTGGGTCGCTTGCTCTTACTTGGAACCAGTTAACTCATCTCTTCTTAGAGAAGTTTATGCCTATTACCTTGAGGGAGGAGCACCGCCGTCAGTTCGAGCGTCTCCAGCAAGGCAGTATGACTGTTACTCAGTATGAGACCCCTTTTGTGGATTTGGCTCGTCATGCTCTTCTTCTGGTTCCTACCAAGAGAGAAAGAGAGAGGGTGAGGAGGTTTATAGAGGAACTTTCTCAGCCTATTAGATATCAGATGTCTAAGGAGACTGAGAGTGAGATTTCTTTTTAGACGGTTGCCAATGTCGCCAGGCGAGTCGAGATGGTTCTTGGATAGGGAGGTCAGGGGTCAGACAAGAGGCCAAGTCATTCCGGTGGGTTCAGCGGTGCATCGTCTGGAAGCAGGGGTAATTTTGGTAGAGGCCATCCTTCTAGGCCGTTTCATTTAGTGCTTCAGGCATCCCACGGTGCTTCGGGGAGTCGTGGTCCTTGTGTGCCTCCTTCTGGGCAGCCAACCTACAATGCACCATCAGCTCCTATCAGTGCACCTCCTATTCAAAGTTATTACCGTGGTCAGCCGGCCTGTTCGGGTCAGTATCAGTTTCCACAACCACTGTATCAGGATGGATGTTTCGAATGTGGTGGTTATGGGAATATCAGGAGGACCTGTCCGAGATTATTAGGTATTCCGCCACAGCATCAGAGTTCCCGTGCCATGGTTCCGACACCAGTTGTTTCACCACCTGCTCAACCAGCCAGAGGCAGGGATCAGGCAACCAGAGGTAGGGGCCAAACTGTTAGACGTGGAGATCAGGTCGTTATAGGTGGAGGCCCACCAACTAGATTCCGTCCTAGGGATATGGTTCAGGGTGGTGGGGCCCAGCCCCGATGTTATGCTTTTCTAGCCAAGCCAGAGCATGATTCATCTGATGTTGTTATTACAGGTACTGTTTCAATTTGTAGTAGAGATGCTTCAGTTCATTTTGATTCGGGGTCTACTTACTCCTATGTGTCATCTTATTTTGCTTCAAATTTGGTTGTGCCTCATGATTCTTGGAGTGCCCCTGTATATGTGTCCACACCTGTGGGGGATGCAATTGTTGTAAATCGTGTTTATCGTTCATGTGTGGCCACTATTTGGAGTCTTGAGACTAGTGTAGATCTTCTACTTCTCGATATGGTTGATTTTTATGTTATATTGGGCATGGATTGAATGTCACCTTATCACGCTATATTGGATCATCACGCCAAGACAGTGACCTTAGCCTTTCCTGGGTTGCCTCGATTAGAGTGGAGAGGGACTCCTAGCCATTTTACCAGCAGGGTTATCTCTTATATGAAAGCTCGTCGTATGGTCGAGAAGGGGTATTTGGCTTATTTGGATTATGTTCCTGATCTAGTGTGGAGGTTCCTTCTATGAATTATGTGCCTTTTGTTCGTGAGTTTTCATAGGTATTTCCTGCATATCTGCCGAGGATGCCACCCGACAAGGATATTGATTTCTGTATTGATTTGGTTCCGGGCACTAAGCCTATTTCCATTCCGCCATACCAAATGGCCCCACCAGAGTTGAAGGAACTGAAGGAACAATTGCAAGATTTGCTTGATAAGGGCTTCATTAGACCTAGTTTCTCGCCCTGGGGTGCACTAGTGTTGTTTGTGAAGAAAAAGGATGGTTCTATGAGGATGTGTATAGATTATCGGCAGTTGAACAAAGTCACCATCAAGAAGAAGTATCCATTGCGAGGATTGATAATTTATTTGATCAACTTCAGGGTTCCAAGGTGTTTTCAAAGATTGATTTGAGATCTGGCTACCATCAGTTTAGGATTAGAGCATCTGATGTCCCTAAGACAGCTTTTCGGACGCGGTATGGGCACTATGAGTTTCTGGTGATGTCCTTTGGGTTGACCAATGCCCCAGCAGCATTCATGGATTTGATGAACCAAGTGTTCAAGCCTTATTTGGACTCATTTGTGATTATGTTTATTGACGACATCTTGATATACTCTCGTAGTCGGGAGGAGCATGAGCAGCACCTGAGGATTGTGCTTCAGACTCTGAGAGACAGCTAGTTGTATGCTAAATTTTCAAAGTGCGAGTTTTGGTTGGATTCAGTCGCTTTCGTGTGCCACATTGTATCAGCGAAGGGCATTCAGGTAGATCCTAAGAAGATTGAGGTAGTCCAGAACTGGCGTAGACCCACTTCAGCAACGGAGATCAGGAGCTTCTTGGGATTGGCGGGCTATTACCGTCGATTTATGGAGTGGTTTTCATCTATAGCAGCACCATTGACCAGGTTGACCCAGAAGGGTGCCCCGTGCAGATGGTCAGACGAGTGCGAGTCGAGTTTTCAGAAGATCAAGACTACTTTGACTACAGCGCCGGTGTTGGTATTGTCCACATGTTCAAGATCTTATACGGTATATTCTGATGCTTCCCGTGTTGGACTCGGTGCAGTATTAATGCAGGAGGGCAGACCGATGGCATATGCGTCTCGACAGTTGAAGGTTCATGAGAAGAATTACCCTGTCCATGACTTAGAGTTGGCAGCCAATTTTCACGTGCTGAAGATTTGGAGGCATTATCTTTATGGCGTGTCGTGTGAGGTTTTCACGGATCACCTCAACCTTCAGTACTTGTTCAAGCAAAAGGATCTCAATTTGAGGAAGAGGAGGTAGGTTGGAGCTATTGAAATACTATGATATCACCATCTTGTACCATTCTGGGAAAGCCATGTGGTGGCCGACGCAGTGAGTAGGAAGGTAGCGAGTATGGGCAGCCTTGCGTTCATTCCAGTCGGTGAGAGGCCGCTAGCATCAGATGTTCAGACTTTGGCCAACCAGTTTGTGAGGTTGGATATTTTAGATCCCAGTCGTGTTCTAGCTTGCACAGTCGCTCGCTCTTCTTTGTTTGAGCGTATCAGAGATTGGCAGTATGATGACCCTCACTTGTTGGTCCTTAGGGATACAGTGCAGCACGGTGATGCCAAGCAGGTTACTATTGGAGATGACAGAGTCTAGAGGATGTAGGGTCGTATTTATGTGCCTAATATTGATGGGCTTCGTTAGTTGATTCTTGAGGAGGCCCGCAGTTCCCGGTATTCTATTCCCCAGGCACCGCAAAGATGTATCAGGACTTGCGGCAGCATTATTAGTGGATGAGGATGAAGAAGGATATAGCTGCTTATGTAGTTCGGTGCCTGAATTTTCAGCAGGTGAAGTATGAGCATCAGAGACCCGGTGGTTTGCTTCAGCGAATAGAGATTCCTGAGTGGAAGTGGGAGCGTATCACTATGGATTTTGTTGTTGGATTCCCACGGACTCGGAGGAAGTTCGATGTCGTTTGGGTTATTGTGGATAGGCTGACGAAGTCAGCGCACTTCATTCCTGTGGCGGTTACCTATTCCTCGGAGTGTTGGCAGAGATTTACATTCGTGTGATCGTCCGTCTTCACGGTGTGCCCATGTTTATCATTTCGGATCGTGGTACGCAGTTCACCTCGCACTTCTAGAGAGCAGTACGGCGTGAGTTGGGTATGCGGGTTGAGTTAAGCACAACATTCCATCCTCAGACGGACGGGCAGTCCGAGCGCACTTTTCAGATCTTGGAGAATATGCTCCGCATGTGTCACAGATTTCGAAGGATCGTGGGATTCATTATTTCCCCTTGCAGAGTTCACTTACAAAAATAGCTACCAGTCAAGCATCCAGATGGCTCCCTGTATGGCATTATATGGTAGGCGGTGCATGTCGCCAATTGGGTGGTTTGAGCCGGGGGAAGCTCAGTTTATTGGGTACAGATCTAGTACAGGATACCTTGGATAAGGTCAAGATTATACAGGATCGACTTCGCACAGCTCAGTCCAGGCAGAAGAGTTATGTCGGCCGTAGAGTTTGTGATGTTGCATTCATGGTCGGGGAGAGGGTGTTGCTTCGAGTATCACCCATAAAGCGTGTCATGAGGTTTGGAAAGAAGGGAAAACTGAGCCCTAGATACATCAGACCTTTTGAGATTCTCGAGAGGGTGAGAGAGGTGGCTTACAGGCTTGCGTTGTTTCCGGGATTGTCAGCAATTCATTCGATATTCCATGTGTCCATGCTCTGGAAGTATCACAGTGATCCTTCCCACGTGTTAGATTTCATCTCTGTCCAGTTAGACAATGATTTGACTTATGAGGAGGAGCCAGTGGCTATTCTAGCCCGGCAGGTTCGTTAGTTGAGATCGAAGAGTTATCCTTCAGTCCGAAGGCAGTGGAAAGGTCAGCCCGTCAAGGCAGCTACTTGGGAGTCTGAGTCAGGCATGCGAAGTATATATCACCACCTATTCTCCAGTCCAGGTACTTTTCTATGTATGTTCGAGGACAAACGATTATTTTAGAGGTGGAGAATGTGATGACCCGATACGTCATCTTATAATTTAAACCTAATTATGTGATCTGAAACCTTTAAAATTCATGTTTTAGCCTTTCTCGATTTGAGTGCGCATTCCGAGCGTCTTTCTAGAAAGATTTTATATTAAAACTCGTAAAAATAAGAAATTTTACCTAAAATCTTCATTTGAGTTGACTTCGATCAACATTTTGGCAAACGGATCTGGATTCGTGTTTTGACGGTTCTGATGGGTCTGTATCATGATTTAGGACTTGGGCGTATGCCTGGAATCGAAATCGGAAGTCCCTAGCCAGAGATATCAGACTACGCCAAAATTTAAAAGTTGAAAGCTTAATGAAATTGAAGTGTTTGACCAAAGTTTGACTTTTTGGATAACGGGTCTGTATTTTGGTTTCGAAACCCAATACAGGTCCAATACCATAATTATGACTTGTCTGTGAAATTTGGTGCAAAACAAAATTGATTTGATGTGATTCAGGCTTCCGATTGTGAAATAGGAATATCAAAGTGTTCTTGAAAATTTCATGTGATTTGGGGTTAAATTCATAGTTCTAGGTGTTATTTTGGTGATTCGATGACGCGAGAAAGTCATTATGATATTTTTTTAGATTTGTGTGCACTTTTGGTTTAGAGCCCCGAGGGCTAGGGTGGGTTTCAGATAGGCTACGAAGTGGAAATTGGGACTTAGAACATTGCTGGTGCACCTGATCTGGTGCAGGATGCGAAATCAGGCATCGCAATTGCGAACCCTACAGGTTCGGCATTTGCAAGCTTCTCATCGCAAATGCGAAGAGGAGTTGGGCCAACGCTTTCGCATTTGCGAAGGGAGTCTGGGAAGGGCAGTGATCGCAAATGCGATCATTTTGTCGCATTTGCAAGGATTCAAAGGTCGCATTTGCGAACTTATTCTCGCATTTGCGAAGGCAGCAGAAGTGTGAAGGGCTTCGCATTTGCGAATCTTAGGTCGCAAATGCGACATCTGCAGCTGTGTAAAAGTGACTTAGACGGGATTTTTCTCCCATTCTTCAAATTTTCAAATCCTAAAACCCTAGAGGCGATTTCTCCAAGACCATTCCTTCCCCAAAACTTTGGTAAGTGGTCCTAACCCACTTTCTTTCAATTTCCCATCATATTTCATGAATTTCCAACCTAAAATCTAGGATTTCCATGGTAGAAATTGGGGTTTGGGTAGAATTAGGGATTTTCGGGAAATTGGGATTTATACCTCAAATTGAGGTCAGATTTCAAAACTAATGGAATAATCAGGCTCGAGGGTGAATGGGTGAATGGGTTTTGGTCCGAATCTCAAGTTTTGACCAAGCAAGCCCAAGGTCGATTTTTGACTTTTTGGGAAAAGTTTGGGAAATCTAAAATTATGCATTTAATTGATTCCTTTAGCAATATTTGATGTTATTAAGTTAATTGTGCCTAGATACGAGTAGTTTGGAGGTGGATTCTAGAGGAAAAGAGGTAATTGAGCATTGAGAGGCTTGTGGAGAGAGGTAAGTGTTGTGCCTAACTTTGACTTGAGGGTTTAGTAATCCTTGCCTTGATTGCTATATGAAAATCATGTGAGCGGCGTATATGTATGGTGAAGAGTACTTATGTGCCGCTAATTTATCTGTCTTGCATGTTTCTTTCCCGTTCCTCTTATATTGTCTCCTTCCTGCCTTAATTGTTACATGTTTTACTTGTATTTCTATGCCTAATTGCTACTTGTTAGACATTGTTTCTCCTTGTTGAAGATATTAGTTATCCTGTAGTTTCATTGTCTCCTTTTATATGTTTAAATTGTTTCATTGGTACTTTTAATGATATATTCTGGATTGGTCTCGCTGAGTAGTATTACTTGTGTCAGGTTTTATAGAGTATAGGTTTCCCATTTACTTTGTTATGAAGTTTAAGAATTGTGAGGGGTTTTGTGTTGAATTTATGAAATTCCTGTACTTATTGAGTAATTGATATTGATATGGTAGGATCGGGTTGTGCGCTGCAACAGGTGGAATAAGGGTGGTATATTGAGGAGGAATAAGGGCAAATTGATATTATACGGTAGGATCAGGTTGCACGCCACAACGGGTGAAATAAGGGTGGATTGTGGTGAAATAAGGGTGAACTGTGATTGTGAATTGATATTATACAGTAGGATCGGATTGCACGCCACAACAGTTGAAATAAGAGTGGATTGTGGCGAAATAAGGGTGAATTATGATTGTGAATTGATATTATACGGTGGGACCGGGTTGCACGCCGTAACAGGTGAAATAAGAGTGGATTGTGGTGAAATATGGATGAACTGTGATTGTGAATTGATATTATACGGTGGGATCGGGTTGCACGTTGCAACACTTTTATATATATTTTGTTGTTTATGTTATTAAGAGGAAATAAGGGAGGATTATGATATGTACAGTGGGATCGGGTTGCGCACCGCAACAACCTATATATTTATGCTTTTCTTTGAATGTGTTAGTCGTATGGTAGTTTTGAATTGCACTTAAGGATTGGTTATAGCCGAATACTGATGCACTACGTTGGGTACTGAATTTACTTCTTGCAAGTTACTGCTTTACTTCATTCCATATTTCTTTTCTCTTTTATTACTTATTGTATGCAGATTATATTGTGTGTGTCCCGCCGTAGCCTCGTCACTCCTTCGTCGATGTTAGGCTCGGTACTTACCAGTACATGGGGTCGGTTGTACTGATACTGCACTCTGCACTTCCTGTGCATATTTTGGAGCAGGTTGTGGCTGATCGAGAGGTTGGCAGTAGACTTCACAGCTAGGAGACCCAAGGTAGTCTTGTTGGTGTCTGCAGGCCCTGGCGTTCCCTTCTATACCCCCATACTTACTAATTTTCCTTGTTTCAAAAACAGTTGTATTTTCTTTCGGACAAATACTTGTAGTAAAATCTTAGTATGTTCTTGAATTGTGACTCCGGATTCTGGATAGTAATAGTATGTAATTAAAGTTATTATCTATGAAATTTCATGTTTATTTCGATTTATTTATGGCTTGTTTACTGGTAATCACCTAAAGGTAAATAATTGGCTAACTAACCTCTAATGTTGGCTTGCCTAGCAAGTGTAATGTTAGGCACCATCACGGTCCCGACGGTGGGAATTTCGGGTCGTGACAGAGACATGGCATCTTGGAATTATGAAAGGTTTGATGTTGGTAATTCTACTTTTGATCCTCCTTATGCATATTGTGGACGAAACTACAGGCATATAACTTTTATTAAAATTAAATTCATAAAATAATTTGGATTTTATTGGTCCGAATAAATATTATGGGCTGATATAATTGAATTAATTATATAAGTCCAATATATATGGATCAAGTAAATAAGTCTTAATCCATTGGGCTAGCCCATTTAATTGGGCTTAAGTGATGAGCCCACTTCATTAAGCCCAAGATGTCATCTTCCTAGAGGCCCAGTTTGGTGTCATGTGTCAAATGACGTGGCACGCCAAGTCAAGCGGAAGAGCCAATAGGATCGTGGCACGTGTCAAAATGACACAGCATGACAAGTCACGTTAAAAGGCTAATGAAATCGCGCCACGTGTGCAAGTGACATGTTCTGGCCAATCAAATACGGCCCTGTCACATTTCAATTTGATTGGTCGGAAAGAGTTTGTTCTTATCATAACTCTTCCCTCCCACAACTATAAATAAGGGTCTTCATAACTCAGAAAAGACACCAGAAGTTATAACAAGAAGCAAGAGAGAGCTCGTAGATCAAACGTCACAAATTTCACTACAAGTTTCAACATTCGAAAAATTAAATTCAATCTCAAGAACGAAGAAATTCAAGCTCAAGAAATCAAGTTCAAGCTCAAGAACGAAGAACAAATCAAGGTTCAAGGAGTACGAGTCCAAATCAAAGTTTGTGCTAGTTGAATTCAAGATCATCATTCGTGGAAACAAATATAGATTCAAGATCAAGCTCAAAGGCCCTTAAAGTTATATTGAAAATAAGAATCACAGGATTCATAGAGATTGTACACTCATATTATTTGAAATCAAATACTACGATTGTTGCGATATTTTATGGTCTTGATTTTATTTTCTCGACGCAATTTATTGTCTACAAATTCTGGCATGCTCAGTGGGACAATCTCTACCTCTCATCTCAACTTTTCAATCACCAAAGTTCAAGAACAACGAAATGGCTTCCAAGAAAATCAACTCCAGTTCAACTTCCGCCAAGACTGCTAATTCTAGGTTCTATGCTGATGTGGAAAGCATCCTCAATGTTACCTTTGGAAGCTTTGGACCAGTTACGAGGAGCAAAGCAAGCTCGTAAGGACAACAATCACCCCAAGTGTCGTCCGCATCTACCCCTGTTTTCGGATCTTGATCCTCAAAAGGATCAAGATCTTCTACAAATGCACCCGAAGGAGGAGCGATGTTGCTGAAAAGATCAAGAAAACTCTTGCTCTACTTGACCTCTCCGGATCCAAGCACTCTGATGTGAAGGAAGATGATGACGCTTCAAGTGATGGATCCTCCCCACTTACACCATATAGCGTGAACCAATCAAGGATCAATCTGTGTGAAAATCCATGCTACTCTCCATCTTCCATGACAATCATGCAAGCCATGGTGACAAACACTTCATCTGTGGAGGAGCAGTTGGCAAACTTGGCGGAAGCAATCACTGGCTTGACCAAGTGCATGCAAAATCAAGATGCTAGAATCGACAAGCTAATAGATAGGTGGGAATCTTGATGGAAGAATAATTCACCCATGCACCTGGCAAACTCCCAGAAGTTCAAGAGATTGATCCTCCCCCACGAAAAGTTACATCCACTAAGGAAATTCCAGTCTCTTCGGAAGGGATGATTCCAATCAATCAACTAAACGAGTTTATTGAAGGGACTATAAAAAATAAATATGAAGTTGCTTCCAATTCCTCCTTTACCTACGCAAAGCCGTACACTTCAAGGGTCGATATGTTGAAGATGTCTGCTAGCTATCAACCTCCGAAATTTCAACAGTTTGATGGCAAAGGCAATCCAAAGCAACATGTGGCGCACTTCGTTGAGACATGCAAAAATGCTGGGACTTATGAAGATTACCTCGTCAAGCAGTTTGTCCACTCATTAAAATGAAATGCTTTTGATTGGTATACGGACCTCGAGGTTAGATCTGTTGATAGCTGGGATCAGCTAGAGCAAGAATCCCTCAATCGCTTTTATAGCACGAGACGCTTTTATAGCACGAGACTTGCTGTGAGTATGATAGAACTCACAAGTACTCGTCAACGGAAGAGTGAAATAGTTATCGACTTTATCAATCGTTGGAAGAATGCAAGCCTCAACTGTAAAGACAGGCTTAGTGAAGCTTCTGGCATAGAGATGTGCATCCAAGGTATGCATTGGGTATTGCGCTACATTTTGCAAGGTATCAAGCCTAGAACATTTGAAGAACTTGCAACTCGTGCACATGACATGGAATTGAGCATGGCCTCTGCTGGAAATGAAAGGCTGCCATCTATGAACCTCGCAAAGGGAACGACAAGAAAGAAGTCAGAAAATTGAGCAAGTTTGTACCAAGATCTAAAAATAAAGAAGCTATGAATGTCAACACATCACCCTTGAAGTTCACAACGAAGGTGAGCAAGAAGCAGTGTATGAAATCCACTTCGAGTTTACTCTTGAAACGATAAGCCAAGTGGAAAGTTTACTCTAAAATAAATGCAAGAGAAAGAATACCCATTTCTGGATTCTGATGTGCCAGCTATTTTTGAAGAACTCCTCGAGTTGAATCTCATCGAGCTTCCGGAGATGAAGCGACCAAATGAAGCTGGGAAAATTGATGACCCAAATTACTGCAAATATCATCGCTGTGAGCCACCCTCTGGAGAAGTGCTTTGTCTTCAAGGACAAAGTTATGGACTTGGCTCGTGAAAAGAAGATCGTGCTTGAAGATGAGAAAGCAAGTGCAAATCAAGTCTCTATCACATTTGGATCATTCAAACCAGATGAATTATGTTGTTTTAAAGAAAGTAAAGATGAAGATTATTGGGGAACTACAAAGTTGAAGACGGTCAACCTGAGGACGATGAAGGTTGGACGTTGGTGACTCGTTGTAGGCGTCACAAAAGGAGCCCATGAAAAGGATCAATGGAACAACCAACAAGGAAAATAATGGTGAAAATGGCTAGGATATGGAATCCAGTTAAGCATGAAAAGAAAGCAAAAATGGAGGTGCATCACCCTCAAAATCCACGACATCCGGTGACCTTGGAGGAGCTTTTACCAAGTTGGTTTCGCACGAAGATTTCCTATGGGAGTATTGATGCCTCTTGTAGCCATACTGATGAAGGGAAAGAAAAGAGTGATGACCTACCATTGGCACCATCTTCGGAAAAGCTTATTGAGTCAACTCCTCAAGAAGTTAATGCTTGTGAGGAAAAAGTAACGTTCACAAATGACGATCTTCTACTAAGTGACACTCCTCATAATCACCCATTATACCTGGTTGGCTATATGCGTGATGAAAGGGTAAATCGAATTTTCATTGATGGAGGATCCTCAGTGAACATTTTTCCAATTCGCACTGTGAAAGAACTTGGTATTCCCATGAACGAACTCTTAGAAAGTCGTGTGATGATCCAAGGATTCAACCAAGGGAGGCAAAGAGCCATAGGCGCGATCAGGTTGGGAATCACTATTGAAGATATGCAGTCAAGTGCATGGCTGCATGTGATCGATGCGAAGACTTCATACAATGTTTCGCTTGGAAGTCCTTGGATACATGAGAATAAAGTAGTTCCATCTACCTACCATCAATGTTTAAAATACTACGAGGATGAAGTCGAGAAGAAGATAGCTTTTGATGATGAGCCATTCACCGAGGCAGAGTCACACTTCGCGATGCAAAGTTCTACTTGAAGAACCGCATTGTGAAGGAGCTAAAATTTGATAATGGCATGAAAAGCAAGAATGACGAGCCCATAACCAAAAGAGTTGAGGTGACTATTGGTAAAGCCAAATCCGTTACTGAGGAGGTACAACCCAACGTGAATAAATCTCATAGAGGGGATAGTGCATCTTATGGCAAGAAAGTAAGCCCTAAGCTCCAATATGTCCCTAAAAGGAAGAAAGACGAGGGCGAATCATCTAATCTCCAAACCAACACGCTAAAGGAGTTAACTCTTCTGGTAAAACGAATTGAGGCAGTAAAGTCGTCCTCAAAGCCACTTGCAGGGTTCGTAGCCCAAAATCATTTGCAGAATATAGCACTCCCTACAAAGCGAACAGATGAAGGTTTTTATCATAACGCTTACAAGCTATTTGCGAAAGCTGGATACAATCTCGATGAGCCTTCAAAGTTAGGGAAGCTCCCATCAGAAGCTGTAACAAGGCAACCACGTGAAGGTTTGGGATACAAGCAATCGTCACCAGTGCGCATCTCAATAAGGAGGGCGAGTAGCAATTATATCATTGTAGAAGACGAATCTGCCGCTTCTAACAGGCCTTCCATCTTTGATAGACTTGGAAAATCAACTGTGAGAACTTTCGTATTTGAGAGATTGGGTCCATTAAAGAAGGGGAATAAGTCCTAGAGAAATTATCGAAATACAAGAACACCCGCTTCGCCCAAAATTCAGAAGATCTCTAAAGATTTCCAAAGTTTGGCTCCTTCTAGAATGAGGTGACAAACAAAAGTCATAGTTTCTTGTGATGAAGTATTGAAAGTGAAGCCATACACTGTGGTCTACACTAAAGAACGAGATGACTATGAAGAAAGTGTGGGTTGTTCGTATCATGTCACTGTACAAAGCGAGAACGGTGTTCCATCTTCAATGGAGAATAATGCAGAATTGGAGGATGTTTCACCATGTTATCATATATCCTTCAATTATGGGGACCCTCGAGAAGATGAAGATGCAAAAGATGCTCTGCCGGAACTTGAAGAAGGGGTGAAGGCAACGATTGACGCCTTAAAAGAAGTTAACCTTGGCACTGATGAAGAACCAAGACCCACCTACCTAAGTGCTTTATTAGAAGTTGATGAAGAAAGCACTTATATTGAGTTACTCAAGGAGTACAGGGATGTCTTTGCTTGGAGCTACAAAGAGATGCCTGGCTTGGACCCTAAAGTGGCAGTCCATCACCTTGCGGTCAAGAATGGCGCTCGTCCTATTAAGCAAGCTCAAAGGCGCTTTAGGCCGGACTTGGTTCCCCTGATTGAAACCGAAGTTAACAAACTCATTGAAGCTGGATTTATTCGGGAAGTTAAATACCCAACATGGGTTTCAAGTATTGTCCCTGTAAGGAAGAATAATGGCCAGATTCGAGTATGTGTTGACTTCAGGGATCTCAACAATATGTGTCCCAAAGATGAATTCTCGCTTCCTATTCCAGAGCTGATGATCGATGCTAGTACTGGTTACGAGGCAATGTCTTTCATGGACGGTTCGTTGAGCTATAACCAAATTCGCGTGGCACCAAAAGATGAAGCGCTTACTGCATTCCGTACCCCAAAGGGTATTTATTGCTATAAGGTAATGCCTTTTGGCTTGAAGAATGTTGGTGCTACTTGCCAAAGGGCTATGCAGAATATTTTCGACGATCTTCTCCACAAGAATGTCGAATGCTATGTTGACGACTTGGTGGTGAAATCAAGAGAGAAGGGAGACCACTTGAAAGACTTGAGAATGGTATTTGAGTTGCTCTGGAGGTACCAACTTAGGATGAATCCATTGAAATATGCCTTTGGAGTTACTTCTGGAAAGTTCCTTGGTTTCATTGTCCGGCATCGATGAATCGAAATTGATAAAGCCAAGGTAGATGCAATTTTGAAAATGCCTGAGCCTCGGGATATTCATGAATTAAAAAGTCTGAAAGGAAAGCTAGCATACCTTAGGAGATTCATCTCAAACCTAGTTGGGAGGTGCCAACCATTCAGTCGCCTCATGAAGAAGGGCGTTCCTTTCAAGTGGTACCAAGCTTGTAGCAATGCCTTTGAAAGTATCAAAACATACTTCATGAAGACGCCAGTTTTGGCAGCCCCTATACTTGGAAAGCCGTTGATACTATACATTTCAGCACAAGAAAGGTCTGTTGGAGCGCTGTTGGCCCAAGAAAATAGTGAGGGGAAAGAAAACCCACTTTACTAATTGAGCAGGATGATGACACCAAACGAGCTGAATTATTCACCAATCGAAAAGTTGTGTTTGGCGCTAGTCTTCTCAATTCAAAAGTTGAAGCACTAATTTCAAGCTCATGTCGTTCGTTTGGTTTCTGGAGCAAATCCCATCAAGTTCGTGATGTCAAAACCTGTCCTTAGTGATCGACTAGCAAGGTGGTACCTCCAGTTTCAACAATTTGAAATCATGTACATTGTTGATACCCAATTTTTCCCAAAATATTCTTTATTGCATATATACCTTCAAAATCATGCATTACTAACAATTGGTATTTTGCCATAATTTTTCTATGTTTTATTAATTTGTCCAGTATTTTATTTTCAATAAATAATTATAAAATTGCATCACAAATGATTTCAAAAATATTTCTTGATTTAATTATTCCATAATTAGCCAAATTGGCATGTTTTGGCTATAATTGCAATGCCTTTGCAATTATAGCCCAAACATATAATTTTATACTATTTTTACCAGAAATTAGTCCTTTGTATTTTAAAATACTAAATAATCATTTTAAACTATTTTCTATGCATGAAATTCATTTTACTAGCTATTTTATAATTATTTTAACTAATTCGAATTGGGTATTTAACAAATATCCCCATTTCATTTCAGTTATAACCTATTTAAACCAGCCCAAACACCTAATTAGACCAGCCCAAATACCCAGGCCCAATCCCTATATCCTACCCGACCCAATGCTGATTAAATCTTGGCCGTTTATCAATTTTGATAAATGACCCCGATTCGTTCTTTCCTAAATTAACCTAATGACCCCCCCCCCCCCAAACCTCTCATTCACTCCTCACTCACTCGCCGTCACCCCTCTCCTTCTCTCTCAAAACTCTCTATGTCTAACCCTAACCCCCTCCACTGGTTGCTTGCTCGCCATTAATAATGGTGGCTCACCACCACTTCTATCCCTAATGGGTCTCCTATGGACGGGATTTTTCACGACCCCAAATCCTAACAGGTCGTGATGGCGCCTATCATGGAACTAGGCTAGCCAACCATCACCTTATTACGCATATGTTCCATTATAATAATTCACAATTCAAACATAAACAGCAAACATAGCATAAAATCATTTCTTTAGGTTTTAGCGCCCCAATAATAATCTAAACAACTCTAAACAAACTTCCCAAGCCTGGAGTCAACATGGTCATGAGCATCTACAAAATAAAACTAACTCTACTAATGTCTTAAATAAAGTCTAGGAATGAAATGCTAAAACTAAATAAGGAAGGGAAATGGAGAAGTTGTGGACGCTGGACAGCTACCTCGAAATCCCGTAAAACTGCTGCTAACGAACAGAGACAGCTACTGCACTGAACCGGCACCTAGATCTGTGCACATAGGCATAGGGAGTAATGAAGAGTACGCCAACTCAGTAGTAATGAAAATAAATCACAGTTTGAGAAAGAAATACGAAACACATAGCACGGATACACCAATTCACAAAAACAGTAAACCACCAAGTCACCATAAAGTATTCATCAAATAAATAAGTTCAAAAACCAATTCTAGAAATCCTTTTGAAACAAGTATAATATCAATATATTTCAGTAAAATTCTCAGTAAAAATCAGTTTGAAAAACAAAGTGAATCGTAGTCAAAAACTCAGTAAAATTTTCATAAATCTGCCCCTCGGGCCAAAATCATTTCTCGTAACAATTGCCCATCAGGCGTCCTCACCATCACTCTGTATCAGCCCATCAGGCATCCTCACAGCCACTCAGTATCAACCCATCAGGCATCCTCACAATCACTCAGTATCAGCCCATCAGGCATCCTCACAATCACTCAGTATCAGCCCATCAGACATCCTCACAATCCCTCAATATCAACCCATCAGGCAACCTCGCAGTCACTCAGCATCAGCCCGGCGAGCAACATCACTCAGTAGGTACCTGCGCTCACTGGGGGTGTGTACAGACTCCGTAGGGGCTCCTAAAACCCAAGCGCTATAACAAGCCACATCATGGAATAAATCACTCATAATATAGGCCCGCAGCCTCACTCGTATCATAACATCCTCACAATATAGGCCCGCAACCTCACTCAGTCACACACTCTCAACTTGCCCTTCAGGCCATAAATATACCGGGTTCTCGACCCAAAAATAGTGTTCCATTTTCAATAAATAGTATCAAAATACTCTGGGTGTCAAAATAATTATCAAGAAAAGACTGAGTGAAAATCATAACATATCGAGTGAGGAAAATAGTAAAAACAGCCCCCAAGGGGTAAACAGATCGGCACTAGGCCCCAAACATGGCTTACAGCCCAAATTATATCAAAATATATCAATACTATTAAGCATAGGCTTAAAAATCGGTTTCGCAACTCAATAGTTGCCTAATAGGGAATATATTTCCAAATTTCCAATCTTTGCATTCCAAAACCCGTGAAAGGGTGCATAGTCCGGGGTTTCATACCCTCAGGACAGGATTTAAAGACATTACTTACCTCAAACTAGCCCGGAAAATATTTCACAATACGCTTGCCTCTTGAATCCACTTCTGAATACTCCAAATCTACCAAGTTCAGATTTTTATCATCAAATTATGCTTAAGGAATGAATTCCAATTGAAAAGTACCAATTTTAAGCACAAAACCCGAAATCGGTCAAAACCCGACCCCCCAGGCCCGCATCTCGGAACTTAGAAATTTTTATACCAAAATGTTATTTGTCATCTCACGAGTGCGTAACATATAAAGAACGCTAAAATCGGAGTTCGTTTGACCCCTCAAATCGACCCCTAAAGGTCTCATAATCTCAAGCCCTAACCCCATCTTTTTCTACTGATTTTCATGACTTAAACACCGAGATTATGTTATTAAATCACCTATAATCGAGGTTTTGGGTCCAAAATACTTACCTCAATGATGAACGATGATTTCCCCTCTCCAAAATCGCCTCCAAGCTCTTTTCCCGTTAATGGTCGCGGAGGATTTAATTTTATATTGCCCAGGTATACACACTGTGTGATCGCGGCTCTATCTGTGCATTCGCGGTGAACAAAATTTACCAGCCCTTATTTAACCCTATGCGATCGCGGCCTCCTCTATGCGATCACATAGAATAATTTTTTTCCAACAGCCTTCTCCAACTCTTCCGGATAGCCTCTAGTATAATGGTCATAACTTTCTATAAAAAAAAAACTCCAAATTACTATTGGCTTAACTTTATGAAAACTAGACATCAAGAGCTACAACTTTCATTTTTGAATCATCTCCAAATTCCCTATAGATTATGAGTTATAAGCTTCCAAAGTCGGGACGGTGCAGTAGAAATTTTACTCTGTGCGATCGCGTGAAGCCTTGTGCGATCGCACAGCACAACTAGATTTTTCCAAATTTTCTCTGTGCTAACGCATCCAAATCAATGCTATTGCGGTGTACACCCTTGAAGCCAAAAACCAGCAACTAGAAATGGCCCGAAACCACCCGAAACTCACCTGAGACCCTCGAGACCTCAACCAAAACATACCAATACATCCCATAGCATCACACAAACTTAGTCGATCCTTCAAATCACCAAAAACAATGCAAAAACACTAAATCACATCGAATTCAAGCCTATGAACTTTGAAATTTCTAAATTCCACCAACGATGCCGAAATATCCAAAACGCATCTGATTGACCTGAAATTTTGCACACATATCCAAAATCACATTACGAACCTGTTCCAACTTCCGGAATTCTATTTCGACCCCGATAGCCTATTTTCCACTGCCGACCGGAAATCGTCAAAAACTAACTTTCGCCAATTCAAGCCTAATTCTACACCGGACAGAACAAAAATATTCCGAACACATTCCTAAGTCCCAAATCACCTAATGAAGCTATCCAAGCCATAAAATCCGTATTCCGAGGTCGTTTACCAATAAGTCAACTCTCAGTTGACTTTTCCAACTATAAGGCTATTTTTATTAAATGACTAAATTCTCACTACAACCATTCTGAACCCGAGCCAACCAACTCTAACACATCATAAACAGTAATACCTACCTATGACAAGGCAATAACAACAATAATAATGCAAATTCTACAGAACGACCGACCGGGTCGTTACAGGATTCTTGTTGTCTTGAGGTACTCAAGGGGACCAGTGGCTGTTCACTCACCCCTGGGCCTGTTCTCACCATTCTCAGGCCACCATGTCTCGATTGAGTAAGATCTTCCTATTTTATTACTAAATCTATGGCTTCTAAGCCGGAATCTCTCTATCTCTGGGTTATCTCTCTCAAAATCGTAACTTCACCTCTTGGCTCTTTAGATCTGTAACAGATCTGAATATATTTGAGCTATTTTACTGTTTTTCTATGAAAACCTTTCTGTTTTCGAAGCGTCTTTTCATCTTCATAATTAGGGTTTCTGAACTTCTCTTCAAAACGATTTTCCCTGATTTTTAAGTGTTATTCTAAGATTTTTATTGTGTTTAAACGATTTGCATATAGGTTCTTCCTTAACCTAACTAATTATGTTAAAAACCCCCTAATTTTCTAGCTTAGTTTTGGGTTCTGAGTTCATCTTTACTGTCTATTTTCTCAAATTGTCTATATGTTTGATTCTCTTGGGTTCTGCTTCGATTAATTTTTTACCCTAATATGTCCATTAGGGTTTCATATTTTCCGATTCCTTCTGTTGTTTTTGGGTTTATTTGTTTATTCATGGGAGTCTACACTATTTCCCTTAGTTAGTGCTATTTTTTGATTCTTTGAATCCTTGATTTCATATGTTGATACTCTTTACTGATTTCCGGTTACCTTTTCCTGTTTTTACAACCAGTAAACTACTTTCTTACCTTATTATGTGATTGACTATATTATTAATTGGTTCCTACTGATTGTTTCCTTAATTAGAACTTGTGTAACTATCCCTAATTGCTTACTATGTACCTATTGTGCTTGAATTATTTCCTTATTTGTTATGCTCCAGCTATACATGATTTCTTTCCTTACTTGTTACCTGTTCTTTACCGTTTGAACTGATTCCCTTAATAAAGGGAAAACCTGGACTGATTTTACTCTAATTGATTCCGAGTTCCATAATCACTGTACAATTTTGACTCTTACCTTATTTACCTAGCTTTGAAACTACTATATATATTGTTCTATTCTACTCTCAATACACAGTCTCATACACACACGAACTGACATTAGTTCACATCTCTCATACACTCAAAAGCTCTTCTGCTTTCTTTGTTACTTGATATTGTTACTAAATTAGTCGGCTGAAATCCAAGGCTAATTATTACACTCTCTTATTCTTCACTTTGTGTTTACTCTCTTTACTGGTATATTCTGATTTCAATTCAAGTTCCAAAACCAATGTGTTTCTTCTACTACTTCAGTTTATCATGTTACTAATTTGTTTCTGTCTATTGTTTAGATTTTCAACATATGGTTAACTTGTTCTACTTAGTATACTAGTTATGTCCTAACCCCTCTTAGGATCAGCGTGCTTATGAGCCTGTTTATTCCCTTTGTAGTCTGTCTAAATTTGACTCTACTCAGTTTTTGAATATTTTTTACCTAGTTTCTATGCACCTGTTTGCAAAACAATCTGTTACCCTTAGTTGTTTGATTCTATGTTTAACTTGGCCTAGAACCATTATGTTCCAATTAGCAATTTTGGAATCCCTGCCCTATTATCTACTATTCCTTACAACTTTTGTGCTTCTGCCTGCTATGATTTCACTGTACATGCCCTATGTGTCCCCAGTTTCCAACTTCCCTGTGTGAAAGTCTGTTGTTGAGAAATGTTGAATCAGATTGTTGTATGGTTGATCTGTTGTTTGTTTGACTACACCGTTCTTGTTCAAACTATTTTACTATTAAACAACTCCTATTTTTATAAGACTTCTTCATTCAATTGAGTCTTTTTCAAACACTGCTTTTCTATTAAAACCTTTTCAAAACTATGTCAAGCACTCTCACTCTACTCTTAGGTCCTTAAGTTCTGCCCCTCCAGTGTGTGACTGCTTTGGGATCCCTGTGAGATCCCTCTGAACTCTGATGCACTGGAGCTGGCTCTTCCACACTGCACTTACTCAATTCTGGTTATGAAATTTGGGTGTGAGCACTGCCCCGGATCCTTGAGGTCCTCAGGGAACTCTAACACACCCGGACATGAGAAAGTCTATGACTTTGGCATTTGAGGCTATGGAAAGTTTGGTACATTTGAGCCTACTTAAGGCTCCCTATAGTTTAACTTCTTCTTTTCTATCTATTTATGTAATTCATTCAGCTGTTGGTTTGTAGTAATTATTGTAAACAAATATTGTGGTTGGCTAGTGATCACGCTCAACTATGTCTTATAGAAAGACTAAACGAGCGTTGCAAATATAATCCGGGGCATTACGCCCAGAGTCGATCCCACAGGGAATTTACGTATCAATTAAGTCTTTAAAATACTAAACTATTACTTAATCACTTTTCTCAAGACTTTTGAATATCAAGTGGTGATGTTTACTAAATCTAATAACAAAATAATAAACTAGCAATTACTAACAATGTGTTGTAAACAATTATGATAAAGGTCTAAGGTTATGGTTTCCCCCGTTGGTGAACTTCCTTCTTGGATACTTCTTAT
>ML404751.1:204235-268101 GCA_005239525.1 Nicotiana knightiana | reverse complement strand
GCTAAGCACGGATCATAGAACTGTCGGGCCTTAATCTCCCCCAATAACGAAGATTGAGCAACCGCATGTGCTAAAAATCGGCAAGGCACTGAAAGGTCTAATCTCATCAAGCGATTGGCCAAGGACTGAATGTCCAAGACTAGAGGTCTCTCCTCTGCTGAAATATAAGCCAAGCTACCCATACTCTCTGCCTTCCTGCTCAAAGCATATTCTACCACATTTGCCTTGCCCGGATGATAAAGAATGGTGATATCATAATCCTTCAACAACTCAAGCCATCTGCGCTGCCTCAAATTAAGATCCCTCTGCTTGAACAAGTGTTGCAAGCTACAGTGGTCTGTATAAACCTCACAGGACACTCCATACAAGTACTGCCTCCAAATCTTAAGAGCATGAACAATCGCCGCCAACTCTAAATCATGCACAGAATAATTTTTTTCATGAACCTTCAGCTGGCACGAAGCATAGGAAATAACTCTCCTGTCCTGCATCAACACACATCTAAACCAACACGTGAAGCGTCGCAGTACACCGTTTACATCCCAGAACTGGAAGGCAATAGTAGAACTGGCGCTGAAGTCAATGTCGCCTTGAGCTTCTAAAAGTTTGCCTCACACTCGTCAGACCATCGAAACGGGGCATTCTTCTGAGTCAATCTGGACAATGGAGCTGCAATAGAAGAGAACCCCTCCACGAATCGGCGGTAATAGCCTGCTAGGCCCAAAAAGCTCCTGATCTCTGTAGCTGAAGTAGGACGCGGCCAACTCTGAACCGCCTCAATCTTCTGAGGATCAACCTTGATACCCTCTCCGGATACCACATGCCCCAAGAATGCCACGGAATCCAACCAGAACTCACACTTGGAGAACTTAGTATATAGCTTCTGTTCCCGCAAGGTTTGGAGCACAACTCTTAAATGATGCTCGTGCTCACCCAGGCTACGTGAGTAAATCAAGATGTCATCAATAAAGACGATAACAAAGGAATCAATATACGGCTTGAACACCCTATTCATCAAGTCCATGAAAGCTTCTGGGGCATTAGTCAAGCCAAAGGACATTACCAGGAACTCATACTGGCCATATCTCGTACGAAAAGCAGTCTTCGGGACATCTGAGGATCGAATCTTCAACTGATGATATCTCGATCTCAAATCAATCTTAGAAAACACCCGAGCACCCTGCAACTGGTCAAATAAATCATCGATGCGCGAAAAAGGATACTTGTTCTTAATGGTGACCTTGTTCAACTGGCGGTAATCAATACACATCCGCACAGACCCATCCTTCTTCTTCACAAATAGAACTGGAGCACCCCACAGTGATACACTCGGTCTAATAAACCCTTTAGCCAATAACTCCTCAAGCTGCTCCGTCAACTCCTTCGGATCCATACGGTACGGAGGAATAGAAATAGGCTGGGTGCCTAGAGCTAAATCAATGCAGAAATCAATATCACGATCCGGAGGCATGCCCGGAAGGTCCGAAGGAAATACATCAGCAAACTCTCGAACAACTGGCACTGAATCAATCGTCAGAGACTCGGCGGTGGCGTCCCGCACATAAGCGAGGTAGGCAAGAAAACCCTTCTCGACCATATGTCGAGCCGTCAAGAATGAAATAACCCGCCTGGCTGCACTAACTAAGGAACCTCTCCACTCCAGCGTAGGCGACTCTCGCATGGCTAAAGTAATTGTCTTGGCATGGAAGTCTAGCACGGCCTGATAAGGAGATAGCCAATACATGCCTAAAATAATCTCGAAATCAATCATGTCGAGCAATAAGAGATCCGCTCGAGTCTCGAACCCACAGAATGTGACCATACAGGACCGATAAACCCGGTCTACCACCACATAATCGCCCACAGGAGTGGACACACATATAAGAAAACCCAAGGACTCACGAGGGACATCCATAAAATGAGCAAATAAGTTCGAAACATAGGAATAAGTGGATCCTGGATCAAATAACACTGATGCCTCTCTACCACATACTGTAATAATACCTGTGAGCACGGCGTCTGAGGCCACTGCATATGATCTGGCCGGAATAGCATAGTATCTAGCTGGAGCACCGGAAGACTGAGCCCTGCCAGAATGAACAGGAGCTGGCTGACCTCCCCCTGACTGGCCTCTACCTCTAGGACGACCCCTGCTGACCTGTCCCCCACCTCTAGGTGGCCTGACTGCTGGTGTTGGACTCATAGGCTGGTAACCCTGCTGCACTGCCTTGCCCCGAAACCTGGGACAAGTCCTCCTAATATGGCCGAGATCCCCGCATTCGTAACATCTCACTGGAGGCACGGCCTGCTGCCCTGAAGAAGAACCCTAGATAACTCGGGGACGGTGAGAACCCTCTGGCATAGCACTAAAGTACGACCTCACTGGAGCACCACGAGGAGGTGGTAGTGGGGGTGCTGAATATGGGGGCCTGTTGGGATGACCCCTACCAAACCGACCTCTGCCCCTAGCTGGGGCACCTCTAAAATCCCCGAAATATCTGGCTCTTTTATCTGGTTGTACCTGCTCCCTGACCCTCGACCGATAACCCTAGATCATACAAGCAATCTCCACTACTAGCTGATAAGGAGTCCCCATCTCCACCCCTCGGGCCATGTTGGCCCTAATGCCTGGATGCAACCCGGCTACAAATCTCCGCACTCTCTCAGCATCGGTAGGTAGTATCATGAGTGCATGGCGAGACAACTCTGAAAATCTGCCCTCATAATCTGTCACTGACAGTTGTCCCTGCTCCAGTTGCTCAAACTGATACCGCAGCTCTTCCCTCTCATAGGGTGAGAATATCTATCTAGAAACATCTGGGTGAATTGCTCCCAAGTTATAGGACGAGAATCTGCTGCCTTGCTGAGAATATAGGACTGCCACCATCTGCGATCTCTGCCCTCTAACTGGAAAGTAGCGAAGTCCACTCCATTAGACTCCAGTATCCTCATGTTGTGCAGTTTGTCTCTGCACCTGTCAATGAAATCATGCGCATCCTCGCCTCGCTCACCCCCGAAAACTGGAGGATGCAATCGAGTCCATCTATCCAATAACTTCTACGGATCACCGTCCGCAACTGGTCTGGGCTCAGGTGCTGCTGCTACAGGCTGGACTCCACCCACGGGCAGTGTACCCGGTGTATGAGGAAGTGCTGCTGTCTGGCCTGCAGCCTGGGCAATAGGGGTCTGGGCTCCATTTCCTACCTGAGATGTGGCAGGATCCGCTGGAAATAAACCAGCCTGGGACATAGTATCTATAAATCTCATCATACGTCCCATGACCTCCTGGAAGTCTGGCGTCGTCATGAAGTCCACTGGAGCAGAACCCGCTGGGGGCACCTCCCCATGCTCCTCTATAGTAGGATCCCCTGGTGGTGTAACTGGAATATCTCTAGGACGCCCATGTCCCCTACCTCAGGTCGGTGCCCTCCCCCGGCCTATGTCATATGTACGCGTCCTCACCATCTGTGAGAGAATAGAAGAATGAGATTTAGTAAACCATCAACTGCATCCTATAGCCTTCCGAAGATAAATACAAACGTCTCTGTATCGATCCATGAGACTCTATTAGGTTTGCCCGTGACTTGTGAGACCTACGTGAACCTAGTGCTCTGATACCATGTTGTCACGACCCAAAATCCTAACTCAGGTCGTGATGGCGCCCAACACCGGGGTCACGCAAGCCAACAATTTGTTTACTAGTGAGATTATCCTTATTTGACAATTCAACCCCACACTTACCAAATTTTTAAGCTTAGAATATTTAAGTAGAAGCGGATAAATTAACCAACTTAAGTAAATGTAGCCACAAGGATCATGCACCAATATATACAGTCCCAAAAATATAAAGTCTACTATGTGTGTGCCAGGAACTAGTGTCACAAGTCTACAGGCGAACTAGTAGAATATACAAAAGATGATATAAATTGTCCTACTATCTGAAAGAAGTAGACAGAAATAAACAAAGATAACTCCATATAGCTGCTGAGAATCGCAAATGGAAACAACTCACCGTGGAGTCAGGTCCAGAATATACTCCCAGGGTCAAGCTCCGATCGGATAACCAGATGCACCAGCCTCAAAACCTGTACAATTAAGTACAGAAGCGTAGTATGAGTACATAAACAGATATGTACCCAGTGAGTATCCCGCCTAACCTCGAAGAAGTAGTGACGAGAGGTCGACGTGATACTTACTAGGGTTAGACAATGTTGAATAAGTACAGGCTAACCATTAATAGCAGTAATGATCAGTAATAAGAAAATGTGCATCAAACAACAATCTCTAGTACCCTCACGCCATCCCTTTCCATGTCATACAAGCTATTTAACCTTCTTTCTTTCATGAAATCAACAGTTACAATTAAAAGGCTTCTCATAATTTACCAAACATATAACGTGATATGAATCTACGGCCTTTACAACGAGAAAAGTAAGTGTGCACTGCCAAGGGTCGAACGACACGAACCATAAATGCATCTATCTGCCCCGCTCGCGAATCGAACATGCGACATAGTTAATATAATACTAAGACCACCCCGCTCGCGAATCATTCATGCGACTCGGGTTAATATAATACTAGGACTACCCTGCTCGCGAATCATCCTTGCGACTCGGGTTCCCATATAAATTCATGATTAGTAGGAGATTCCAGATAATTTAGCAAGAACATACTAATAGGGTGAGAATTTAGTAATGTCAACTTCAAGCATAACCCCTTAGGCCTTCACATGTGAGATTCGAGGATATTAGGATACTTAATCCATGTGCAAGATCATAGATACAACACATAAAGCATGCTTGTGGGACCTAAACTATCCGACAAGACATAATAGTAGCTACGCACGGACTCCCGTCACTTCGTGCGTGCGCAGCCCCCGCAAATAAGGACAAACCACTATTTATAATCACCTATGGGACAATTCCCTCTTACAAGGTTAGAAAGGACACTCACCTCGCGTCGAACCTACTCCCCGGGTCAAGAATGCGCCCGAAACTCCGAACTCGACACCCGAGAACTTGAAACTAGCCAAATGTTATACAAAGACATTAATTTATGCTCAAAGTATGGAAATTCTCCTACTTATTTAGTAAATTCATCACTCTTGAAGAAATCCTAAAATCCAACCCCGGGCCCGCATGCTCAGATTCTAAAAATTCTCGAAGGAAACACTCACCCATAGCCTAAGGATCATTAATACATGATTTTTACTTTATTTCATAGCTAATTGAATGGTAATTCTCTAAATTCTCTAAATTCCCAAAAGCCCTAGGTTACTACCCAATTCTTGATTTTTGCTTATTAAGAAGGTTAACTTAACTAAGAGTTCATCAAAAAAAGACAAATTCATTCTTTTTCTAATCAATCAAGAGGAACATTTAGAATTCTTAATTCTATAAGGTTGAATAAAAATTCGATTGACCATTTGAGTTATAGATAAATGTTTAGATGAACTACACCTCCTGAATTACATCCCTCCTTGCATGCATTTGTTGATACACTTCCCTCGACAACGCTTGTTCTTTGGAAGATCTATCTCGTGTCTGGCAAGATCTTCTATTCTGGTTCATAGTTTCTCTTGGCTATATGGTTCATCCGGGGGAGAGATTGAGCTTCAAGAATAGAAAAAGGAACTGGGCCCCCGGTAAATGGAACGGCCTGGAAAGAAACAACAATAGCAACTACTTCTAAAACCCCAGGGAAATGGGAGATAGAAAGACTATTCAGTACAGCGGAGAGAGTCTATTTGATGGTAAACTAACTTTGGGGTAGAATTTACTTACCTCTCAGTGGTTGGGTCGTGGAGCCCTTTTCCCATGCTCTCAAAGTGTTTAATGGAGGAAGGAGTGATGAAAACAATGAAGAATCTTGTATTTAAGAAAGACACTGTCTGACAGTGATTCCGCACCTGCGGCTCAAGGACCGCACATGCGGTCTCGCACCTGCGAGCAAAGGCTCGCACCTGCGGAAATGGACGAGGAAGCCTGTCCCGCACCTGAAGATAGGAGATTGCACCTGCGGCTCCGCTCCTGCGAAACTTTGTCCGCACCTGCGAGAAATGGTCTGCCCGTTGGGGGTCACACCTGCGCGGTCACACCAGAACAGGTGCACCAACAGCTATTTCAGTTGGTTCCCACCCCGAGCCCTATCCAAATATACCAATAAGTCCCAAATCATAATACGGACTCGCTCGAGCCTTCGGAACACTCAAAACAATGCTAAAACTCAAAACCACATCCCAAAATCCCTAGAATCACAACTTAAGAACTTCAAGTTCTTGAATTCAATAACAATGCGCCGAACCGACCTATACTACTCGGAATGACACCAAATTTTTCAGGCAAGTCATAAATGACATAACGGAACCATTCCCGATCTCAGAATTCTGTTCAGACCTCGATAACACAAAAACACGTCCCAAACCACAAATAGGAACCTAAGGAACTCTTATTTCAATATTGGGCGTCGAAACGCTCCCGGGTCATCAGAAACCCATTCCAAACATACGCCCAGGTTTGAAATCATCATACAAAGCTACCGGAATCGTCGAAACTCGATTCCGAGGTCGTTTACCCAAAATGTTGACAGAAGTCAAACTTGGCCTTAAAGGCCAACCTTAAGGAACCAAGTGTTCCTATAGCACTCTAAACATTTCCGAATCCCTAACCACTAGTCCCCGCAAGTCATAAATCACAATAAGCCTCTATGGGAAGTTTATTTAGGGGAACAGGGTCCAACAATGCAAAATAACCGGTCAGGTCGTTACACTGTGGTTGTGGTATTGACACTATTTTGAGGAAATATTGTGGCATATGAGCACATGGTGTGAAAGTCATTTTATTGTGCTGTTGTATTATTGGCACACGTGATATTGTTGGGAGGATTGTTCGGGTGTTTGCACAAGGTTTCTGCCATCCTGTTGTTACTATTGATATTTACACATGCGGCGTGACAAGGTGGCTACATATGTGGGTTTGCGCATGTCGCGAGACAAGGTGGGAATATTATTATGTACGTGCGGTGAGACTAGGAGGGCATTTACTTTATTATTGCACACGTGGCGAGAAAGGGTGGGCTATGTCGGGGAATGATTGTGATTACTTGTGATGGCATGGGGGAATTGTTGTTGTTGATATTTATGTAGTGGCGTGCCTACCTTGTGTGAGTTTTACCTTGTTCATTTGTGGTGTTCGTTTGTTATGTGTCATTCATTATCTCAACTCTTACTTGTTGTCTTGAACTGTGATAGAACACTTGCACAAGCATACAATTAGTTAATCACCCGTATCGGTTTAAGAAGATGAATCCTGATGGTACTGATCATTTATATATACTCTCATCTACTTGCCTTATGTGTGAGAGTTGTTCTATTGGCGCGTAAATTGTCCTTGCAGTCATGATTCATTCTTATTGTTGGGACGTGAGCGGTCTGTGCAGATAAGATATCGCCACCCTCTTAGCGCGTGAGTCGCCCGTGAAGTCGTCCGTGATTTTGAGGTTTGGTACCTCGTGGAAATTCTTGGATAAACTCGGTGTGATAGAAGGTGTTCTTATTGAGTTGTTACTTGTTTTCCTTTATTTAGTTTCAACATATTTAAACTATTTTCAGCTTACTCTACAGTAAAGGTATTTAACGGACGGGCTCCTTTATTTAGTTTCAACAGATTTAAACTATTTTCAGCTTACTCTACAGTAAAGGTGTTTAACGGACGGGCTGGGACGGGCTGAACACAAAAAAAAATTAGCTCGTCCGTTAACGGGTCGGGTTGGTTAGCGGGCTGGGTTTTTACAGGTTTTCCTGGGCCTGTAAGGGTTCGGGTTTAATGGGTTCAAGCGGGGTGGGCTATAATTGTTTTTTAAAAAAAAATAAATTTTGTTTTTCTTATTCAATGTTATTGATACTTAACAGTTTGAAAATTTTTAAGGGTTAGAATTAAACTTTGAAGTTTAAACTTTAAAGTTTAAAGTTTTAAATTTGAAATTTGTGAATTTTAAAATTGAAAATTGAAAATTGAAAGTAAGTGGCTACAAAAACTTATTTAATAAGACTAATAGGCAATCGCAATATATGAAGATCAAACTCCAAAGGCTTTCATTTGATTTCAAATTAATTTGCAAGTTCTTTTTTGATTTTTTTTATTTTTGAACTTGCAAATTAAAAGTTTACAACAATTATATAAAATAACAAATAGTACATCACTTGCTTTGCATAATTTTTTTAAGTTCATCCATGTCAACCTGAGGTTCTTGGCTTCTGGCATTGGTTGAATCGAAACCATAAACCATTATATCTCCAATTTCTCGGTCCTCCGCTTCATCTACCTCGTCATGCCCTTGATTTCGTCGTTCTGGTCTTATCCAATCTCTGAAGTACACTAGAATTTCCAAAGCGTTGCTTCCCAATGAATGACGGGTATCTCCTAGTTGCTGCCTTCCTTGGATAAATGCGCTCTCTGATGCGACTGTTGAAATCGGCACATTTAGCACGTCTCGACCCATGGCCGAAAGAACAGGAAATTTATTTGAGTTGCTCCTCCACCAACCCAGCGGTAGAAAATCCTTTGTGAGGGGCTCTGGTGACTTTTGCAAGTAGAATTGGAGTTCATCAATATTCCTGCTACTGGTTTGTTGATTCTCTCCTAGTGTAGACCAAATCAAATAATCTTGAACACCATCATCATCATCCAAAGTGGTTCCAGATGTCGAAGTATTACTTGAAGGAATATTTGCATCTACAACCGAAGAAGCATCAACAATGTTAGCATAATAATTATATAAAGTTTGTAAATGTTGGGGTAGATCAGAAATACAAGTGTCAATATCAGGAGTTTCAGTTGGTCCAATATCCATATAAGTATATAAAGCACTGATTAATTGGCGACATTGTATTATTTTTATAGTAGGGTTTAAAATAGAAGAAATTAGGTAAATAGGAGGAATTGGGTAGAAATATTTTTTAAACTTATCTAGCATAGATTCAACAACAGAAGTATATCCTTCTTTCCTCTTCAAATTATGTAGTAAAAGAGAAATTTTAGCAATATGAACCAAATCATTTGCAATAGTAGGATAATAAGCTCCAGAAAACTCAAGTGTAGCCACATAAAAATTTTGTAAAAATTGTACAACATCTTGAATGACATCCCAAATTCTAGATAACAAACGGCTAGGATCTGTACAATGAGAATTAGCAACTTCAGTTATAGGCATTCTATATTTATAGCAACATCTTAAGAATAAATAAGTATAATTCCACCTAGTAACTATTTCTTCAGGCATGAGTCCTGGTTTTAGTCCATAGTGTATACATTTTTCCATAAATGCATTTAATCTAAGACTTCTATTATTTCCTTGAATTACACCAACAGCTCTCCTAACTAAAGTGATATCATCTTTAAATAATTCAAGGCCACTCTTCACAATAAAGTTATAAATATGACATGCACATCTAACATGAAATATTTCAGGAAGTGGTTGGTGTAGATGCAATTTTAATATTGTAATAGCAGCATTGTTGTTAGAAGCATTATCAAATGGCATGCACAAAACTTTTTCTGCAAGATTATAAATTATATCAACTTCATGGATAATATTACTTATAAATGTACTAGTATGACTTTGATCTTCATCATATTTAAAATCAATAATATGATTTTGCATACAAAAATTATCATCTATCCAATGGCATGTAACAGTCAAATAATCATTTCCATTTACAGCACAACCAATATCCGAAGTAAGAGAAACTCTACAAGAAAGACTGGCGAACAAATAACATATATATGTCTGATATAGTCCAAAAATCCTAAAGATATCAGATCTACAAGTACTTCTAGGAATACCTTTAAACAAAGGGTTATAAATTCTTTGAATATAAGTAACAAGATACGGTGAAGAAGCAAAACTAAAAGGTAAACAACCTAAAACAATCAATTTAGCTAATTCTTCCTGATCTTTCTTTATATCGTATTTACCCATTAACCCCCCAGTGTTCGGGTTAAGTTTATGTTGTCTATCTTTCTCATCTACTCCTCAATCAAGAGGGTGGAGATCTACCATATGCCTACGAAGTTGACACGTTCCCCCTTCCTTACCCGGCTCATGTTTATAAACTTCCTTACAAATTCTACATCTTACATAATTTTTATGTGCTTCTAGTCTGCCAAAAAAATTCCAACACTTACTTCTTAATCTTCGATTCTTCTTAATAGGGAGGGGAGGCTTACTTGTTTCATCCATAATATTTTGAGTTTGACTAGCATTACCAGGTGTAGCTGGTGGTGTTTCAAGATTATCAGGTGATTGAATATCATCTAAATTATCATCTAAATCATCATCTATACCATAATTTTCTTGAAGTCGCTCATAATCTATATTTAAATTTTCAGGTGAACTTTCAGAAATATGTGTAAAGCTACTAGAAGAACCAACACCACCTCTTGATCTTTTGGAAATTTTCTTACTACCACCTCTACTAGTGCATGCTTTTTTGGCTACTCTAAGTAAATCCATCATGTAAATTAATTTTTGAAATTAAATTAATATTTCTAAATAATAAAATTAGTGTACACCAAAGAAGAGAAAGAGATGGAACGAGTGTACCAGGATTCCAGATGTTGCACTAATTTTGATATAGAAAATCAAACTTCAATTGATATACTGATACTTGATAGTTGATAGTAGTTGATACCACACTTCACTTGAATTAGAATACTTAATAATAATTTTGTAATGGCTAAACTAAATATTTGATGAAACTTGAAATAACTAGTAATTGAGAATTTAAGAGCAATAATCAATAATATCAAGAGAGAATTGAGAGAGAATTAGAGTAGTAAGAGAATGAATTCTGAGGAATCATGAAGAAGAAGGGGGTCTATTTATAGTTTTTAAAAGGTTAAAATTGTAATTCATCAAATATTAGGGATGGGGGATACTTTCTTAAGGGGGTATGCTAAAATGGTTGTTTTTGCAAAAAATGGTTGTTGGCCAACGGTCATTTTTGAGTATAGGGTGAGTAATTGAGTGTGAGGTTACATCACGATACCAAATACAACAAGTTTGTCCTAAATTATAGATACCATTATATACTCGCCTAGGTGTAAGTCACTTCCCTAGTGCCCTTTTATCAATTGAGAAAACCCTTACAAAAACATTGTACTTAGTTTATTTTCAAAAATCAATAGCATTAAACTAGAATAGAAACAAAACACAGTCATTGTTCGAAGTGTAATTAAAGACAACGTACATTGCTAGATTAGATAGGAACCCAATTCCTAACCAATTATAACTCCCTGTGGATATCGATCCCGACCTTTCGGGTAAAAGCTACATCGACCCCTCATCGCCATTATATAGTGGTGCAGGGTTGGAGCCGGTCACTTTTTGGCTCCGTTGCCGGGGAGTTAGACGGTTTTGGCTATCTATCTGACTAGTTGTGTGTATTGTTTTTCCTTCCTTCTATTTTACTAACTTGTGTATTTTAATCGCTCTAGGTACAAATGGATGATCCTCTTGGAAATATTCTCCCCGGGGAGGAGGGAGAAGATAATGGTGATGATGAGGTGCATCTAGTACCTCAAGCTCAAAGAAGGGGCCGCCGGGCCAATGAAAATATTCCAGACCCTCCCCCACCTCCTCCAAGAGCATCTCCTTGGGTGCTTCCAAATGAAGGATATGCTAGTGCGATTGTCCCACCCCGAATCCGGGCGGGCAATTTCTAGATTACAAATGTGATGTTGACGTTATTGGAGCAGTGAGAGTATTTCACAGGTACTCCCCATCAGAATGCATATAAACATCTAAAGGGATTTGTGGATACCTGTAGGGGAAGCAAACAGACAAAGGTGTCGGAGGATGCATTGAGGCTGAGACTGTTCCCTTTTTCACTTAGAGAGAAAGCATTGGACTGGCTCGAAAGACTCCTCAACCATTCCATCTCTACGTGGGATGAGTTGGCTGACAAGTTTATAGCCAAGTTTTTCTCACCTGTACATATGGCAGCTTTAAGGGATGAAATCTTAGCATTCAAACAAGGACCCAATGAACCCTTTCATGAGATTTGGAAGAGATATAGAACAATGGTCAAGGAATGCCCCAATAATGACATGACAGAAGCTATGATCCAACAGACATTTTACCTGGGCATAAACACGACCAATCAGTGTGTGGTAAACCAGTTAGCTGGGGGTAATTTTATGAAGCTGACATATGTTGAAGCCTGTGACATTCTTGATGAAATGGTTGACACTTCTTCAGCGTGGCAAAGTCGGGCAAACATTCCTCAAGGTGACCCTAATGTGATCAATCTTCATAAGGAACTCCAAGACCACGGACAAGCTATCGCCTGAGTTAACAACAACTATGAACCAACTTACCAAAGCACAACTTCAGCAAATCCAAGGACCAAAGCAAGTACATGCAGTGGAAGAGGTCAATCTAAAGGTCAACAGGAGAAGACAATGTGACCAACAAATGCAAAGAAAAAATGATCAAAGTGAGCAAGGTGTAAGTGGCTACAACAATGATGATTCATATGATGACCAGAGTGAGGATGTGATGTATGCAAACAACTATCAATGACAGTAGAGCAATGCTCCAAACCAACAGTGGAGATCTCAAGGGAATCATCAGAATTGGAACAATCAAGGGCAATGAAACTGGAACAACAACAACTCAAACAACTGAGGGAACAATAATCAGAATTGGGGTGGCAACAACAATTGGAATGGCAATAACAACAGCAATTGGGGTGGAAATGGAAATTGGGGGCCGGGCTCCCAAAGGCCCCCGATGTATCAGCAACCCAAAATTCCTCCTCCGTATCAATATCAAGGTCAAGGTTCGTCAAGCAATGATATGGGCCGGATCGAGAATATGTTCAAACAAATGATGGAGAGGACTACCAATTTTGATGCTCAAATTGCCCTCCGCACTACCTCCATCCGCAATCTTGAGGTCCATATGGGTCAAATTTCGCAAGCTTTAAACACTCGCCCTAAGGGGGCACTACCTAGTGACACGGTAGTAAATCCAAAGGGCGGGAACAATAACAATATTGGGCATGCAATGGCGGTGACCAAAAGGAGTGGTCGAGGTTGTGAAGCAAGTACCTCCAAGAAAAAGAGAGTTGTGTGTGATGATGATGAAATACAAAATGATGATGTTCCTATAGTTGATGATCAAGTAAGTGAAGAGCAATTGAATGGTGAAGTGAGGATTGATATAAATGACAATGAGGAGGAGACGCAAAATGACGTGAACCCATCTAGGGAACACGTAATAGACATACCGGAGCCGGTAGTACCAAAAGCCAAGGATCCTTACCAAGGCCCCCTCCACCTTATCCTCAAAGACTAGCAAAGCAAAAAAGTGAAACTCAATTCAAGAAGTTCATAGAGATGATGAAGAGCTTGTCAATAAACGTTCCATTAGTGGAAGCTCTTGAGAAAATGCCGGGATACGCCAAGTTTATGAAAGACTTGGTGAATAAAAAGAGATCTATGGAATGTATACCATCAAAATGACTCACAAAGTAAGTTCCATTGTGCACTTGATGGCTCCCAAGCTTGAAGATCCCAGTGCATTTACAATCCTTGTATCATTGGAAGTGCAGATTTTTCCAAGGCATTGTCTGATTTGGGTATAAGTATCAATTCGATGCCTTACTCTGTCTTCAAAACTTTAGCTATTGGTCAACCAAGAGCAACTTCAATGAGATTACAAATGGCGGATAGAACAATGAAGCGGCCTCTTGGTATTATTGATGATGTTCTTGTACGGGTCGACAAGTTTATCTTGCCTGATGATTTTGTGATCCTCGACTGCGAGGTAGACTACGAGGTGCCTATAATACAGGGAAGGCCTTGGTAGATGTTGAAGCCTGTGAGCTCACCTGCCGGGTGGGCAATGAAAAGGTTTTCTTCCACGTGTGAAAGTCAATAAGGCAACCAAATAGTACCAAGGTTTGATCTTTTCTAGATCTAGTGACAGAAGTGATAATTTATGATACAAGTTCAATGATCAATGTGGAAGATCCCATGGAAGCTGCTTTGTTGAACCATGAGAATAATGTAAGGGATGTCTTTGTTGAATGTGCTAATGCATTGCAAGGAATGGGCTCCTATTATTATGGTCCCCGTAAGCTATCCTTGGACTTGGAAAACCGGAAGACTCCACCGACAAAGCCCTCAACCGAGGAGCCACCAACTTTGGAGTTGAAGCCTCTCCCATCACACCTCAGTTATGAATTCTTGGGCCCTTCTTCTACATTACCTGTTATTCTTTCTGCTTGCTTAACCAAAGTGCAGGTAAACTCAACTCTTGAAGTGCTCCAAAAGAGAAAAAAGGCAATTGGATGGACCTTAGCTAATATTCGGGGCATAAGTCCCGCCTTTTTCATGCATAAAATTATACTTGAGGATGATGCAAAACCGTCTGTGGAACATCAACGGAGGTTGAAAGAGGCTATGCAATAGGTGGTCAAAAAGGAGATTATCAAATGGCTTGATGCATGGGCTATCTATCCAATCTCAGACAGTTCATGGACTTCACCGGTGCAATATGTGTCGAAAAATGGGGGTCTGACCGTGGTGAAAAATGAAAAGAATGAGTTGATCCCTACTCGGACCATGACTGGTTGGAGGGTATGTATGGACTACAGGAAGCTAAACAAGGTGACATGAAAGGATCACTTTCCATTGCCATTTCTGGACTAGATGTTAAACAGACTTGCCGGGCGAGCCTTCTATTGTTTCTTGGATGGGTACTCAGGTTATAATCAGATTTTTATAGCCCTAGAAGATCAATAGAAAACTACCTTCACCTGCCCGTATGGGACCTTTGCATTCTCTCGGATGTCGTTCGGATTGTGTAATGTACCTGCTACATTTCAGTGTATAAAAAATATTCTTTGCATAACAAATGCTTGCATTACTAACTTATGCAGCTAATTCCCGCATAACAAATGCTTCCATTACTAACTCATGCAGTTAATTCCCGTATAACAAATGCTTGCGTTGTCACTCTCTTGTCACGTGAGTGGTGCATGCGGATATTAGATATGGTCACCCTCTTGTCACGTGAGTTGTCCATGCAGTTATCATTTGTAATGTGGGCACAAGATGCCAAGCTATTATGGTTCACGAATTGGGACCCGTGATTTGTGATTTTGAGGTTTGGTGCCTCGTGGAAATTCTTGGATAAACCCGGTGTGATAGACTGTTGTTCTTATTGAGTTGTTACTTGTTTTTCTTTATTTAGTTTCATCGGATTTAAACTACGTTCAGCTTACTCTGTATTATTATTACATGTTGTGTTTCGTTGCTAATTGTTGCTTTTAGTTCCTATTACAAGCATTGTATTATTATTGTCGTCATGCCTAGCCTTATAGAGATATTGTTTCCTGTTAGTTCTACATTTACACTTGTTCAGGTTGTTTAGTCCAGTGGGTGTCTTGATTGTCCCTAGTCACTACTCCACCGAGGTTAGTCTTGATACTTACTGGGTACCGCTGTGGTGTAATCATGTTACGCTTCTGCACATTTTTGTACATATCCAAGTACCTCGGAGGTTGTTGATTATTAGCTAGCGAGTCGAGCATTACTGTGGAGACTAAAGGTATATCTGTCATCGCGTTCGCAGGTCTCGGAGTCACCTTCTGAAATTTACCTTATATAGTTATTTCTATTCCGGTACAGTTGTACTTAGAGATTTTCTAGCAAACTCAGTAGAGCTTATAACTTGTACTACTGATTTTGGAGATATTAGTTCATGTTGTAAATGATGGGTTCAATTAGAAATATTTGGTTTCTGCTTAATAGTTATGTTGATTAATTTCTATCAATTAATTTTGTAAGTATTAGGCTTACCTGGTCGTAGAGACTATGTGCCGTCACGACATCCTACAGAGAGAAAATTGGATCGTGATAAGAGGAGAGAAAAAAGAAAAAATGTGTAACTTTATCCCTTAATTTAAGATACTAATAATTAAATGTATATAAATTGTAAGCAAACCTTATTTAAAGGAGGGTAATTTTTAAAAGTGAGATAATTATAATAATAAGATTTTATATAATGTACAGGATAGAAAGAATCCCTCAAAATATCAATGAGCAAAGGAGATAATTCACTACAAGAGTCCAAAATACCGAATGCAGGCCTGAATATACTGTCTTTTTTAGGCTAAGCCTAGTATGTGACGGACTGGGTTGTTCTGCACCATCTTCCCAAGGTTTTTCGAAATCAAGAGTTTTCTAACCGTTTTAATTTGTCTCACACTTAGGGATAGTTTGGTAGGGTGCATAAGAATAATGTTGATAGGATGTATTAGTAATGTAGGGATTAGCTGCATGGGTTAGTAATGCAAGTATTTGTTATGCAGAGAATATTTTTTATACACTGTTTGATGTGGTGTATTAAAAATTAAAATGCATTATATAATTTTTTTTTTAAATAATTATTTACAAAAATGTCCTCTATATTCTTTAGCTCTAAGGGGTTTTAAGGATAATTTTATCTTTGATTATGCTGATGCATGCATTAATAACCTTGGCATTACTAATACCATTGTTTTTATGCATTAGCTATACATAGGATAATACCAAATATAATGTATAACTAACGCTTGTATTAGTTATATATAGGTTAAAAAAGTGTACCAAACAAGGTATTACTAATACACAAAATGCCTGTATTATTTTCTCTAATACACTCTACCAAACAACCTCTTAATCCAGAAATATTGGTATATTTTTATATTTGAAAACTATTAAATTTAAAATTTTCATTTTCTATTAATATTAAGTTTTTGTAATCACGCAAATATTATGGCATGTTCAAAATAACAAATTCCAACGATAAATAATTAAATGATGTGACGGTTTATTATATTTTTAAAGATTGATAAGCATAGAGAAAAAGTATATATTTAATTAAAATCAGTACTTAGACAAAATCACAAAGACTAGTCAGAATTCATTGATATGTGAGCGTTTAGAAGGGCAACTTTTCCAACGAGTATTTTGATATTCGCTTGAAGTAGAAATACTAAAGTTCAATATCAGTCCTTAATGACATTCATATTACAATTGAACATACCAAAGCATAACTCTTTTTTAAAATGCTTTTTGTCATTACATAGGTAAAAAGTGAAAACGAAAGAGGAAATTGAGACAATATAATAAGAACTGAACCACATCAATTGTGAATATTATCGCCATATATAAACTAGAGCATAATTTTTGGTGTACTGAAGAGAATAGGCGGAAGAAAGTTGTTCAAATAACGAAGAAGAATTAACAACTTAAACAATATGAGTATCCGACATCAAGTGAAAAGACAAAAAACAAAGTGAGAGGCATATTAATAACTTATTTAATCTTTTTCGTGAAAAGCAATGAACAGAATTAGAAGACTGAAATGTATGTTTCAGACATGTCTCCAAGGTCTTTCAGCAAGATTTACACATTCTTTGTGTCTAAAACAATAAAGCAGATGATCAATAGTCATTCCTGCAGCTTGCATGAATGAATTTACGATAACTGGACCAACAAGTCGGAATCCTCTCTTCACCAAATCTTTGCTAATGGCTTCTGCTTTTGGTGTTCTTAGCGGAACGTTTCTTGCATTTCTAAATCTGTTAATTATTGGTTTATAATTCATATGGTTCCACATGTAGCAGCTGAAAGATCCAATCTCCTTCCCAATCTGCATATATATATATATATATATAAAGAGAGTTCAAATTCTATACATTGATGCCGTAAGAGAATACTTATGCTATTCTAAAAAATAACTAAATTAACTGTCCGTAATAAGTGAATTACTAACAATGGATATAAGATAAAGTAAGAGGTGGAATTACCAACTTGATATGGTAAAAATATGCATTTACTTTCACATTTGGTAGTCATTAAAGTAATAAAAAATTTAAAAAATTCATAAAATAACTTTTGCCATATTAAAGTAAATTAAACTTTATCCACTATAACTGAAATGTCACAAAATTTACATACTATAATAGCAAAGTCACATTGACATGTAGGTTTTTTGTTAAGGTGGGTAAAATTTAGTAACTTTATAGCTATAATGAGTAAAATTCAGTTACTTTAATATGACAAAAATAATATTTTTACTATATTATTGTACATATCAAAGTTTTATGAGAAAACAAAATAAATTTTGTGATGTTACTGTTATAATAAATAAAATTGAGTGAGACTTGCCTTGACAATGCATTTGGCGTTATCAACTATTGATCTAACTCTATTTTCTGCTAACATCAGTGATGCACTGCAGACTATTTCTTTAATCTCTTTCTCCCCCATTTTCGCCACTTGCTTCGCATTGAATCCAACAAATGCTTCTCTGTATTACCATACATTGAAAACGATTCTTGAACTATATATTATACGTGACCATCATAAAATTAATAAAGAAAAAGAAACAGCACCTTTTTTCGAGGTTAATAAAAGCTAACAAAGTGAAAATTATATTAAAGTTGTACCTTATTAGTTCCCTTTTCTTTAAAATTTCAGTCCAGTTGAAGTCCATCAGCAGCCCAGCCAGCGAAAGTAACTCGAACAATCGACTGCAATATGTGTATGTGTGTACTTGACCAGTTAATATTCTCTTATGAATTATCGATCACTAGTAGGAAAATTTAGTGAATATGCTGTAAAATATAAAACAACTTACTGATCATCATAGACCGGAACACCCCAGCACTCATCATGGAACTGCACATAAACTTTATCTGTATATATAGGAAAACTCAATCATGTCTTTTCAAATTTTTACTATGGTACTAAAGAAAGATCAATAATCCAAATTAAGTCCTACTTGCACGCCCAATTTTGTTTTCAAGTCAACTTTTCACTAAAGAATGCATCATTAAGATCTGTAAGGCACATGGCAGTTCGGTGCACTAAGCTCTCGTCCCGCTATGCGCGGGGTCCGGAAAAAGGTCGAACTATAAGGACCTATTGTACGTAGTCTTACCCTACATTTTTCAAGAGGTTGTTTTCACGGTTCGAACCCGTGACCTCCTGGTCACATGACAACAACTTACCAATAAAAAAGAATTTAATTAACTTATTATGTAAAAGAACGTTTACGCTAACAATGTAGTTTAATCAGCAGTACCATGTTATTTTATTTACTACATTTTTTAGTATAGGATCACTATAGATAATTATATATTATTGTAGGTCATCCTAACAAATCACATAAAAATATTGCACAAATCAATGCACAAAAGTTAAACTAAAAAAAAAAAAAAAAAAAAAAAAAAAAAAAATCTCATGGTAGAATCCTAGTTTAAATAAAAAGTACTAAAGAAAAACACTAAGAAACATTAGATTATACTTTTTTTGGTACTTTATACTAAGAAACAATATAGATTATACATATTTTTTTGTACTTTATACTATGAAACGTTAGACTCTTTTAACCCTTTTTTAATAGATTCTTTTAACCTTATACACGAAGAAGCATTAGATACTATTGGTTCCAAAGAAAAAGAAAAGGATAAGTATGAAATATATATATATACCACTGCTCTTAGTTATCCAGCTGCACCTCATAAGCTCTTTCTCAATAGGACATGGCCTAGCATAATTTAAAGCACGACTAATGGCTGCTGGAATTTCTCTTTTTTGAAATGTAGAAGAGAATTTTTGATCATCAGAAGTCTGAGATAGAGATAACGAAAGAGAAGAAAGGGAATAAGTTGGAACTGAACAAGTTTTATGAAGTTCTATTGGGTAAACTTTCTTCAAGTGTTTGGATAAATAAAACAAATTATAATTCTTGCTTGATTTCTCTCTTTCTTTGGAGCTGTTGCTGCTACTACTTCTATTGTGTTTCTCTATTGCATATCTTGTTACACTTGGCTTAGACATATCTTTTGAAGGAAGAAAAAGAAAACGTAGTTTTTCGATTAAATTTGGTAGATGTAAAGATGGTTCAAGTTTATAAAGATTAAGACTTTGAAAGTGATGGCAAAAGTTGGTTGAATGTGAATTTCATTATGGACGTACACCTTTTTTATATACTTTATATATATCTCAAGCAACTTTAATTTTTTGACATCACATTTTTAACAAAAGGATATAATTGCACTTTTGATCCTTCCATAAATCTTGATTTTGGTTCTTGTAATATTTCACTTAGCATAATTAACTTTGTATTAATTAATGATCTAGTGCTTTTGGTCACCTTAGGATATTTAAATTATTTTGTAGAATTATATTACCGTTAAATTAGATATGAAGTAATTAATAGTACAAATTTGATATCATATATGGGTAATTAAATAAATTTAAACATTTAATAGATAGTTGCTATTATTTGATATTACTTATGTTTTATCTTTACCTTTCTTTCTTCTTTGCTTTCCTCCTCTTCTTCTTACCCTTCCTGAGCCGAGGGTCTATTGGAAACACCCTCTCTACCTGCATTAGGTAGGGGTAAGGTCTGCATACAGACTACCGTCCCCAGACCCGGTGGCGGACCCAAATGGTGGCTAGCGGGTTCAACTGAATGAACCCGCTTCATCAAAAAATAATATTGTGTATATGTAAAAATTAGAAATAAAGCTATGTAAATTTTGTATTAAATATTTATTTGAACCCACTTGAAGACTACTATTTTATCACTAAAGTTATATACTTCTAAGATTGAACGCGCTTGCACAAAATCCTGGGTCCGCCACTGCCCAGACCCCACCTATTGAGATTATACTGGGTTTGTTATTGTTGTTAGTAAATTTATAAAGATTCTCAAGCAAAAGGATCAAAACTGCATATTTCGATCAAATGGAGGTCAAATGTGCTTAACCAAACATCACAAGAACCAATTTCAAAATTTATTGGTATTTCAGGGACTGATACCACAGATTCCCCTTTAAGAAAAATTAAAAAAATGAATGGTTTGTTGGATCTTTAAAATATAACTAAAAACTTGACTGAGTTTTTTATTTTTTAATGGGGTCAGGATTGAGTTTTTGGAGCCCGAGTATATCAAAATTTGTGCCGCGTAAGGTCCATTCGGAGGAAACGTTCTCTACTAAGGATTTTTCATACTCAGAATTCGAACCCGAGACAGTAAAGACAATTTCGATTTGACAAGAGGATTAATCATTTTTAATTATTGTCGATAGTTTAGTAGTCACTGTTCAGAAATTGTCAATCTGAGTTAGTACCGAAAAACAAAAAGAAAATTTATCTCTACTACCTGTAGTACCAAATACTACATCTCCACTAGCATTTTTCTGTCCCTTTTTTTTGTTTGATTTTTTGTTTTTGAGTGCTAATTAAGATGTATCTACAGTTTTCTGTCAAATCAAGAACTTATACTACTAAGCTTGTGAAACTAATAATATTTCCATGTTTTCTTCGTTCATATTACTTATTTCATCAAAAATTATGTCTCAACTTCCTATGCTTTTCTTAATTTCCCAAATGAAATTTTTTTATAATGCAATATGCTGAAAGACTTCGAAAAAATTAGGGAAGGGCTGTATATATAATAGTAGACTGTAGTAATGTATCATTCAATCACAACAAATACTTTGAAGAAATTTAAAATAATTAATCATTAGTTCAACTGTTCATCTCAGTGCAAGTGAGGCTTTAGACCTAATACCACTATTTAGCCCTCAAAAGATGAGAAAACCCTATTTTGGCTGCATAGATTATGATATACTATCCTCTCTTTCATTTCTATATTTTGTCTAATACTTTTTTTTATTTCATCCATCTTAGTTCTAAAACTATTGACCATACTATGATATATATATGCATTCTCTTATGAAAAGGTGTTCCCGTTGCAAGTAAATATCTTTTGTGTGTAAAAGTTAGTGTACTGAAAAAGAAAAATATGATGTCGACTTTGTTAGATTATTAATTTGTATAGCAGAGATTAAGACACAATCATACAGATATAAAATTATAATTTTGAGTTAGAGTATAAGAAGCATACCGTTAAACTCCATGGATTAAGCAGCGACATCAAATGACGATTAAGCCTGAGATCAACTTCCACAATTCACTAGCCACGTGCTCTCACAGCCCGGAGAACTTGACCGAGGGGACGTCTATCTTTACCATATATTCAAGAGGCAGAATACGTTAGGGTTTTTCGAATAGCTAGGGAAGAAGGTTGGCCTTTATTTATAAAGAGTGCTTACCCATCACATGTCTATAGTTATTGGATCTCACTTGTCCACAAACACAATATTTAATATTAGGCCTTTTATTTATCCACCACTTGGGCCACGCCACTATCCTTTCATGCTATAACCAATTAACGTAAGTCCAAATTTTAACATTCTTCCACTTGGACGCCAACGTTAATTGAGGACAACGAATATAATTTTAAACTTTTGAGTGATAAGAAATCATTTTGAAAAAATATTTTAGACTCTACAGTGACCACATTACTCACATAACCAAGGATAGAATGATCCATATAACAACTCATCCAGTCACATAGAGAAGACTAACAATGAATCGTAGCAAGCATCACATTTTTTTAAGGTATGAATTCTATCTACGACCACATATGCTAGAATTTTCATCAACATGGATCAAACATGTGCGCTAAGCATATTATCTTTCTAATCAAGGTGAACAGAGTCACACATCTTAGAAAGAAATAATCCTCCAAGTGGTATAATAACCATATCACCTCAGGAGCCTCCAAATTAAATGACACTAAAATCATATTATCTTAGGAGGTTTCCCTTGTGCCTTACGCGGGATAATCAAGGCAACAAGCAACAAAACTCAAAGATATCATGAGTTTATGAAATATACAATTGAAAATAAAAATTAAATAAATTATCATGCTAGTCAATAAGTATAACAAATAGAAAATAACACAAGCTTGCATAGAAATAGAGTTTATTAAAAGCAATATCTCAGTCAGCAACTATAAAATAACTCCCACTGACTAAAGCACAACAAAAGACTCTAAAATACCCATATGTTTAGCATGTTTATTAAAAACTACAAGCCTAAGACCTTTAGTCAAAGGATCAGCCAACATAGATTTTGTGCTAATATGCTCAATACATATATCACTTTCTTTTACAATGTCTCTAACCTTAAAAACTTAAGGCTAACATGCTTAGATCCTTTTGTTCTCTTGTTATTCTTAGTGAAGAACACATTTGCACTATTGTCACAAAAAATAGTCACCGACTTAGATACAAAATTCACAATTTACAATTTAGTAAGAAAATTCTTCATCCAGACAGCATGTGAAGCAGTCTTAAAACAAGCAATAGACTTAGCTTCCATTGTAGATGTAGCAGTGATGCTTTGTTTCTCACCTTTTCAAGAAATAGCACCTCCAAGAAAAACAAAAATATACCCAGAAGTTGATTTCATAGTGTCTTGACAACCTGCAAAATTAGAATCTGAATATACCTCGCAGGTCCAGATTATCAACTTTTTTGTACACAAGCATGAAGTTTTTGGTGCATTGTAGATATCTCATCACTTTTTTTGCATCCACCTAATGTGCCCACCCAGGATTAGAAGAAAATCTTCCCAATATATTAACAGCAAATGATATATCAGGCCTTGTACAAACCTGTATGTACATCAAACTTTACTTGCATATGGCACATCTCTTATAGTTCTCTGTTCAATATTATTTTTCGAACATTGATCCTTGCTAAGTTTGTCTCCTTTTACAACAGGTACAACACCGGGTCTACAGTCTTCCACATTGAAAGTTTAAAGAACGTTATGATAAACCCAAAAAACCACGTGACCTATCTCTTTTAATTTCTATCCCAAGAACAAAAGTGGTTTCACTAAGATCTTTCATAGCAAAAGACCTAGACAAAAATTGTTTGGTCACATTCATCAAGCCCAAATCATTTGTGGCAAGCAGAATGTTATCAATATAGAGAACCATAATAATGAAATTACCATTAGCTATTTTGAGATAAACACATTCATCAAGCTTATTTTTCAAGAATCTAAATTTTGTAATAATTTCATCGAATTTCAAGTACCACTGCCTGGAGGCTTGTTTAAGCTCATATATGGATTTGTTAAGTTTTCATACTAAATGTTCTTTACTAGCTTCCTTTCAGGTTGAACCATGTAAACTTCTTCGAGCAGACTCCCATTCAGGAAAGCAGTTTTAACATCCATCTGGTGCAACTCTAAATCAAAATGAGCCACAAGAGCCATCACAACTCTAAATGCATCCTTAGATGAAACAGGAGAAAAAATATTTCTTTATAATCAATACCCTCTTTCTGAGTGTAACCCTTAGCAACTAACCTTGCTTTATAACGGTGTATATTTTCCTTGGAGTATCTTTTAATTTTAAACACACATTTGCAAACAATAGGCCTTAAACCTACAGGCAATTCAACTAACTTCCACACTCTATTGTGTTCCATGGAGCGCATTTCATCTTTCATTGCCTCACGCCATTTATCAACAAATGGAGATGAAGTATCTTGAGCGTATGATAAAGGATCAGTTAGCTCTTCAATATCACTAAGATTTTCAGTCACATAAACGATGAAATCATCAGAGACGGCAAACCTTCTTTCTCTTTGCGACCTGCAAAGTGGTTCATTGTGTACATTTTGCTCAGGAACTTTGGGATCTTCAACGATGTTCCCTTGATTCTCCCCCTCATGAATAGGTTGGTTTACCACCTTTTCATGTACAACAGGTATAAGGACAATGACATCCTTCTCTTTCAATACAATTTCCTTACCACATGAAAAATCACAATCACAAACATCATGCTCAAGAAATTTGGCATTAATAGACTCAATGATTCTAGTGCCACGCCCAAGACAAAAAAACCTAAAACCTTTAGAGTGATGAAGATAGCCTATAAAGAAACAACTGGTATTTTTAGGATCAATTTATTTTCTGTGGGTGAATAAATACGAACTTCAGCTGGACATCCCCAAATGTGAAATTGATTCAAGCTAGGTTTTCGGGTTGCCCATAGTTCAAAGGGAGTTTTTAAGACAGATTTCGTAGGAACTCTATTCAGGATATAGCTAGTTGTTTTTAAGGCTTCACCCCAAAAAATACTCAGGTAGCCTAGTCCTTGACATCATACTTCTCACCATTCCCATGAGAGTACGATTCCGTCTTTCAGCCACATCATTCTACTCAGGAGTACCTAGCATGGTGTATTGAGTTATTACTCTACATTCTTGTAAAAATAAAGTAAAAGGCCCCATACATTGACCAGACTCATCATATTTTCCATAGTACTCACAACCACGGTCAGACTTCACTATCTTAATGGACTTCCCAGGCTGTTTTTCAACTTCAGTCTTGTAAATTTTAAACTTATCAAGTGCTTCAGATTTTTCTTTCAAAAGATATATATAACAGTATCTTGAAAAGTCATCAATAAAAGTAATAAAATACTTATGATTGGTGAAAGTAGGTACATAAGGTCCACTAATATCAGTATGAATAATTTCTAAGAGTTCATAACTCCTAGTGGAACCCTTTCTCTTAACCTTGGTCATTTTACCCTTAACATAATCCACACAAGTTATAAAATCTTTTGGATCAAGAACAGGTAAAATATTTTCCTTTACCAATCGTTCAATTATTTCTATAGAAATATGACCAAGACGCCTATGCCATAACAGGTAAGACGTTTTACTCATAGCAGACTTTTTGTGAGGCAATATTTTCTACATGTATTGCAGAAAAAGTTTCATTCAATACATTCAAGTGATATAGACCATCACTTAAAAAGGCATCGGCAACAACATGTGAATCATAGGAAATTTTAAGAATACCATTATTTTGTTGAAATGAATAACCAACTTTGTCCAAAAGGGAAACCGAAACTAATTTTCGTCTCATAGACGGTACAAAACCAGTATTTTCTAAACGAATACTAGATTTGTTTTTAAAAGGTAAAATAGATGTCCCTATAAACTCTACTTTTTCTTTGAGTCCATTGCCCACAACAACACTGGCTTCATCCTCTTTTGGCTTCCGTATGCTTACTAGATCCTGCAAGTTATTGGTTACATGAACAGTTGCACCACTATCCAACCACCAAGAATTTAAAGGAACATGAACAAGATTAGTTTCAAAGCAGACAAAAGCCAAAAGATTACCTGATTTCTGTTTTAGAGGACAGTCAGCTTTCTTATGACCTACTTGTTTGCAATCCCAACATTTGATTTCTTTCTTAATTACAGCTTGGCGACCAAGAGGACTATGAGACTGACCTTGGTTAATACCAGGCTTATTAGTATGACCACTATTACCACCTGGACGATGAGACTGACCATGTTTCTTTTAATTTAGGTCCACCTTTTCTTTTATAAAAGGGATAATCAACTGATCTAGACGACCTAACAAGGTTCACTGCACCCTCAACTTTATCCTTTTGGATCCTAACGAGCTTGAAACACACATTAAAATTATACTCGCTAGTTGGATATAGTATAGAAAATATCGTATCCACAGGGATTGAATTTAAACAGTATTTTCTTAGCTTCTAGTCCTATTGCTACTCAAGATGATCAACAATTTGGAGTTGTGTGAATTAAAAATAAGATTAACTAACAGTCTAACTATTGGCTAATGACAATTTCAACAAGATTTAGTAATAAGAAATTAGTAGGAGGAAAGAGGGGTTGATTGGATAGGTTCAAGATATTTGTTTGGGAATTAACTCTAGTTACTTCACTCTATGATTTAAGTGAGTCTCTCGAATTTATTCTATTATTAGTTCGAACGTTCGGTAGAAATTCCTCTCTCGAATAAGTCTCAACCTCACAATATAAACTAAGTTAAGCTCAGTGAAGATATACAAAAATTCGTAGTGGGTTAATCTTTAGGAGAACCTCTTTGATTATCCTCCTAACTAGGTCTAAACAATAATTCAACTAGTCTCTTTCGGTTACTACGAAGAATCAACGAATTCAACCAACAAGATAATGTAAAACGTCACAAATTATGCCTCTTTCAATTACATAAGCATGTGAATATATATGCAACAATAAAAACACCCAAAATGATTCAATACATAAAACTAGAGTTAATATCCATAAACAATTCTCAAAACACCAAATCCATCAAACCCTAAGGAAGAATTACTCCATGGACATAGAGAAATTCATCAAAATTAAGTTGAAGTCAAAGGAAAACATAAAACTTCCAAACCCTTGTCTTGAATGAGGATGAATGGTGAAATCCTTGTGGTCTTGCTTCTCCCTCTTCTCCTTAGCTTCCTTAGGTCTAAATTATGTCAAAAGTCCCAAAAATAATATTTTTTCATGTATATATACCAAGTAGGGTCGGGCCTATATACACCTTCTCCTACCGAAAAAGGACACTTTTCCCGGACAAGACGTGCGTGGAGGCGCACCTGGAAGTGTGGTCGCGCACTTTTCACACTATTCTGCCCCAAATGCGTGGTCAGTGCGCGGTTGCGCACTTTCTACCATGTTCTCTTGGGAATTTGAAAAAACATAAAATATGAAAGTTGTATCACTTTGAATTAGATTTCCAACAATATATTACGGAGGCCAAACGGAGTTTTGAGCAAAGAGTTATGTGTATTTTACTGAACAGGGCGCAGTATACCTGCTCGATTATTCGTTCGTTCTAAACTATCATCTTTTGATCCCCGAACACGAACCCGACTTAATTCCTTGGGATTTTAATCATAATTCAAAGCTTTAAATCTCTTGAATTCATTCCATAACATCTACATAGATTGAAATCACTCCTACAAGACATAAAACACACAATTAGTGCAAAACACTAGCGATTAAAGCTCAAACTCAACTAAAGTGCAGTAAATTGGAATGTAATAATTGACTAAAACATGAGATTATAGCCTACCATCAACAGCCCACCTTAAACCATTGCTCGTCCTCGAGCAACCAAACCACACTTTTTATAGACACATCCTTACTAAGCAACTCTCCTAACTCATCACACCACAAGAATATTTAAAATAGACTAAGCACAATAGTGTAACATCTTCACCTAAATAATTGACTCACAAGCACCACACGTTATTCACAACTTACTTACTTACTCTAACATAGAGATCAAAAATTGCCTTTCCTTCATGAATCAAGTGCTCTCACACAACAAAAGAGAGTAGTTCCACAAATAATAAAATTCAAGAACAATTAAGAACTCAAGATAGAAAGAATTCACGCACTATCAGAAACGACATTCATGTTCCACAAAAGATGAACCATAGGCTTGTCCGTAGTGTACTAATCTACTAATTGAGCTCATTCAGTCAAGGATCAAGTAGGACTTTTAATTGGTTGTAATGTAGGCTGTGGGACGGGTATGGTACATTTAGATATAAGAGTGACTACACCTCCCTGAGCACTTTAATACATACACTTTAACAGTTGAAAACCCCACACTTACGTCAAACCATAACTCCACCTTCACATCAATATACACTAACTCCAAAATTATTTAAGCATAATTACATCAACAATTACCACTTATCAATGAATCTTGCTCACAACAATACAACATTTTTTTCTTTCTTTTTCAATTCAAGTGGCTCTTACTTTTTCAAAACAATGCACCTTTCTCCTTATTTTAATAGCTCCACTCAAAAGTCAAACCAACCACACCACACTTCAACTTTTATAAATTTCATACAATTTCAAGTGCTCACGAGAGGTAAATGGTTCAAAAGATTGCCAATTCAAACAATTGGGTAAGGCTTGTGGTTACCAAAGAAAAAAGATTATAGGCTCAAACGGGTTAAATAAGATACATAACAATTAGATGGGTACAACATATATATCTGGCTCAACAAAGAAATGCCTATATCACTTCCAAGACTAACTAAACTGCTATTTCGCTTTGCAAATACACAGGGCAAGTTCTAGACATCAAATGCAATGCACATAATAATATAAAACCTCACACCCACATGGCACATAACTCACTCAAGATCGGACTATCAAGACACTCTAGTCAAAGCAGTTAAGGAACGTTAAGATCATACAATTTAAGGTACTTACACAAGAGTAAAAAACTGAGTCTAAGCGTCACAACTAACGCACTTACTATTCTCAAGGCGTAAAAAAACAAGAGATGTTGCTTTCAATTCAATCATAGCACAAGGTTCCCTACTCCTAACAAAAATAAAAACTAACTACACCAGGTTCAAACAAAACCCTTGAAAAAGAATTACGGCACAAAGAAAAACCAAGGGGGAATTAATACACTAAATACAAAAGAAAGTCTTTTTTGTCTTTTTCTTTCGACTTAATTTCTCAAGAAGCCTGTCGAATGACATCCTCATCAGAAAAAATCGAAAATTTTAAAATTTTTGTTTTTTTATTCAATTTTTTTCTACTACTCAAACTAACAAAAGCAAAAAACAATCAAGCTAACTAAAGCAAAAAATAAGACTAATATACATACAACATAAAAGTATCCCCCACCCACACTTTAAGTTGTGGAATTTCCCCATGACACACAATTAAAAAAATATAAGGTAGAGGAAACTTCCTTGAATCTCTATTCGGGGTCTGAATCAAAGTCGGGCTCCTTTCCACGCGCCCGACTTAGTGCACACATCCACGCAGACAACTTTTTCCCAGCCTTCTTGAGGTACACCCCCACACTTATCTTTTTCACTAACATCAGCCTTCTCTTTCACACCCTTCACCTTCCACTCCACACTCGCAATTGGCTTCTCTTTTTTCACCCCTGTCTCTACATTCATCTCAAAAGTTACGGTCTCCTCACCCACTCTAAGAATGAGTTTCCTATCATGTATATCCAGTATAGCTCTACCCGTTGCTAAAAATGTTCCTAGGATGAGGGGGACCTCCTTGTTCTCACCCATATTCACCACTATGGAATCTACAGGAAATACGAACTTATCCACCCGCACCGAAACATTTTCTGCTATCCCCTCAGGTGTTATAGTCATTTGGTCTGCCAGCTGCAAAGATATTGGCACCGACCTTATCTCTCTAATCTCCTTCTCCAGTTTCATGTAAATGGACAATGGCATTAAATTAATTGAGGTCCCTAAATCACATAGAGATTTATCAAAATTAATAGAGCCTAAAGAGCAAGGTATAGTAAAACTCCTTGGATCTCCACACATTTGTAGGAGTTTATTTTTCAATATTTCACTACAATGATATATGAGCTGCACTACTGATGTCTATTCTATCTTTCTCTTCTTTGTCACTATCTCCTTCAAGAACTTAACATAAGCTGGCATTTGTGAGAGAACTTCCGTGAATGAAAAATTTACATTAACCTGTCTCAGCATATCTAGGAACCTCTCAAACTGCTTGTCCAGCTTTTATCTATAGAGCTTTTGGGGAAAAGGTAGAGCAGGCATGCGCTTTCTCATATCATCAGATTCCTCCCTTCTTGGAGTTTCCTCTTTTTTCTTTTTCTCAGCTCCCTTCTTGCCTTTCTTCTTCTCAGTCTTTTTATCATCTTCAATTTCCAGCTCCTTCTCACTTTCTTTTTTGGGCGCAACTTCTTTTCAAATTGGAGTGGGATCCTTCGATACTTGGCCACTTCTCAAGGTCACAACATTTACTGTTTCTTTAGGATTCTTTTCAGTATCAGCTGGCAGATTACCTGGGATTCTCTCATATAATATATTTGCAATTTGTACCACTTCTCTCTCCAAGTTATGCAAACTTGTCCCAAGTTCTTTGATTGTTTCCCCATGAGCATCTAATCTCTCATCAGTCTTGACAATGAATGACTTTATCAAATCTTCTAACCCAGACTGAATTGGCTGTTGAGGTTGAAACTGCAGCCTTGGTTGATTCACAAAATCAGGAGCTCCTTGAAATCTGGAGTTATTTTGTTGCCATGAACTTGTTGTACCCCCAGGCAAACTCCATGTAAAATCAGGGTGCTTCTGACATATTGCATTGAAGTTGTAATTACCTAGAACATTAACTTCGTCCATGGCAGCTTGACACTCATAAGGAGGGTGTCTTCTTGTCACGACCCAGCTGTCCCACCACAGGCGTGATGGCACTTAGTCTTTAAGACTAAGTAAGTCAATTATAATAATAATTCAAGCCATTTTTTATATATAATTTAATACAAGTGTCGAAACCAAAAGCGGAAACAAATATAAAAAAACCTCCCAAGACTGGTAATACAGAGTCATGAACTCTAACTGAATACATGAAATGACCTCGAGGATCGAATACACAATACTATTCGAATAATAATTGACAGTACAATAAAATAGAAAAACTCCAAGGGACTGCGGCGACCAAGCAACTCTATCTTGAATCCTTGTGACCACACTCTAACTTTGTTCGAGTCCGATATCTTCAATACCTGGCTCTGCACAAAAATGTGCAGAAGTGTAGTATGAGTACACCACAGTCGGTACCCAGTAAGTATCAAGACTAACCTCGATAGAGTAATTGCGAGGTACAGTCAAGACATTCACTAATCTAATAACATGTACAGTATAGCTTATAAGAATAATATAAATCTAATAGCAATGATAACAACAATAATCAACCAGTGATATAAACAGCCAGGCAGCAAGAACACCATAAATATTGCTCAAACAATAATGAACACAAGTACAACCAAATAATCAAGTCCTACAAAATATACATCTTTCATCTATAAGTTTATCAAATAAATATCTTTCGAATATAATCCTTTCAAACAATATTATGAATATAATTCTTTCAAATAAAAGTCATCATGTGATGCCTCATTTTTATCATAAATAATACGGGTCCAACCCACTTTCGTATTTTCATGGCACCTTGTGCCCATATTTCTATCGTAACTGCAAGGAGAACTCACGCGCCCAAAATATCAATATATAAAATCCGCACAATCAATTTATTTTCAATAAAGTATGGTTACAATTTTTAAATCAAGTAAGAAATCAACAAAGAAATGAATTTATTTTTGAAATAGTTTGAGTGAAGAAAATGACATTTCAATTAAAATAAAGCATCTGATAAGCTACTGATTTGGATGTAAAACTTATTAAATTGCAACTTAATAGTAATTTCTTATATTTAAAGCAGCTCATTCATAAAAAACAAGTACAAACCAGAAATACAAATCCTCAGCGTGTCGTACGAAAAGCCAACATGAGTAAACAACATGGGCGCTCTCGAGGTACCACCTCGTAGTCCCAAAAGTAAATTCACGACAGGGGAGCTCCCGAGGTACCGTCTCGTAGTCCCAAAAGTAAATATGCAAGACAGGGGAAGATCCCGAGGTACCGCCTCGTAGTCCCAAAAGTAACTATGCAAAACAGGGGGAGCTCCCGAGATACCGCCTCTTAGTCCCAAAAGTATATCACAGCATAATACAACTTGCACCTCAAGTGCTCAAATATCACAACACATCACAAATTGCACATCAAGTGCTAAATATTACAACATGTCACAAATCGCCCATAGGCCACAGCCAATTCTAAAGATACGACAAAATTAATTAATTCCACAACAATTATACCAAGGCTCCATACAAGGTATATAAAACCTCAAAAACAACCACAAGTATGGAATAGTAACTCAGCATAGGACAACGCCTTCTTAAATCCATATTTCTAATAAATATATAATGCCTCTTTTTAAACTTATTTACTTAATTATTTGCAGATAGTAAAATCCATAATATAATTATTTACAGGGAATATTGAATCAACAAGCACAGAGAATTCACATAAAAATGCAAGTAGCAATCATACCAATTTATCATGTAAAAACAAATTCTACAATTAAGGATTTGAGGCATGGCAAATAGAGGATTAAAGAAATGTCCACAATTATTCAGTTTAATACGTAAAAATGCTTAAGACTTTAAACCAATAAATTTTTCACATATAAGCCCGAGTACGTGTTTGTCACCTTGCATACACGGCGTTCCACATTTCACAAATGGCACATAATACTCAATGCCTAAGGGTAATTCCCCCACTCAAGGTTAGGCAAGATACTTACCTTTACATAGTTAGGGCGATATTCCAAAATAGCCTTCTTGCTTGAGTTGACCTCCGGACAGCTCAAATTTATCCAAATTAATTGTATAACTTCATTAAAATTCACCGAAAATAATTCTGAATAATAAAATGTCGACTTAAAATTTCATATTAAAAAGTCAACCAAAAGTCAACGTGGGACTCGCCTCTAGGAACCCGACAGAATTTTCACGAAATCCGAACACCCATTTCAATACGAGTTTAACCATACCAATTTTATCAAATTCCGATAACGAATCGACCTCCAAATCTTAAATTTTTGTTTTTGAAAAGTTTTACAAATTTCTCCAATTTTTTCCTTTTGATTCACTAATAATTGATGAAAACAACCTTGGAATCATGAAGTATAATAATTTTTGGATATAGAACACTTACCCCAATTTATATGGTGAAAATCGCCTCGAAAATCGCTTCAATTCGTGCTTCATAGCTCCAAATATGTTAAAATGGCTGAAACCCTCGTTTTAAGAATCTGTCCAGGCAAGTTGCATTTGACATTTGCGATTTGCCTCAGCCCAGAAAAATAGCATTTTCAGCCTTCAGTAAATCAATCATAACTTTATATACAAATTTCCAAATGATGAATGATTTAACTTTCTGGAAACTAGACACCAAGGACAGAAACTTTGCGAGATATAAGCTCCCAAAGTCAGCCATGTGCAGCAGAAATTTCTGGCGATGCACACTGTTGTAGCCAAAATCATCAGTAATAGCTTCAGTCAATCGATCATAACGTTCTATACAAATGTCTAAATGATGAATGGTTAAGTTTTCTGGAAACTTGAATCAAAGGTCTATAACTTTCATGTTTTGATAATTTTCATATTCCTTGTAGATTTCGAGATATAAGCTTCCAAAGTAAGCTCTGCGCATCAGAAATCTGGTGATGCACACTGCTGTAGTCAAAATCAGCAGTACCAACTTTCAGTTAATCAATTATAACTTTCTGTACAAATGTCCAAATGATGAACGGTTTATCTTACTTGAAATTAGAATCCAAGGGCTACAACTTTAGTGTTTTAAAATTTTCCATATTCCTTGTAGATTTAGATATATAAGCTTCCAAAGTCCCAATGCGGTTGCACCAGTTGCTGCCAAAAACAGCTTCTGCCAACAGAAATTCCAGCAGCTTCAACTAGGCGCCAAACAATCTGAACCCCATCCGAAACTCATCCGAGCCACTCGGGACCTTGTCCAAATATACCAATAAGTTCCATAACATAACACGGACCTTCTCGAGGCCTCAAAGAACATCAAACAACATCAAACTACGAATCGCACCTCGAATCGAATTATGAGTTTATGAATTTTTCAAATTCGATAATTTACACTGAAACGTATCAAACCAATCCGGAATGAATTCAAATTTTGCACGTGAGTCTTAAATGACATAATGGAGATTCTCCAATTTCTAGAATCGAATTTCGACCCCGATATTAATAAAGTCAACTTCCGATCAAACTTTCCAAAAATCTTGTATTTTCCAACTTTCTCCAACTGCGTCGAATTGTCCTACGGACTTTCAAATCCAAATTCGAGCATACGCCCAAGTCTAAAACCATCATACGAAACTATTGGAATCATCAAAATTTCATTCCGGAGTCGTCTGCTCAAAAGTCAAACTCCGGTAAACTCTTTTCATTTAAGCTTCAAAAATGCGAGTTGTTCTTTCAATTAAATTCCAAATCTTCCGAAAACCAAACTCGACTGTACACACAAGTCATAATAGATATTATGAAGTTATTCGGGACCTTAAGTCGCTGAATGGGGTGTAAATTCTTAAAACGACAAGTCGGGTCGTTACATTCTCCCCCTATTAAAACATACATTCGTCCTCGAACGTGCCAAGAATTATTGTGAGGATATTCAATTATTGAGTGTATTCTTACACACATACTCATGGGTGATTCTACGTCACCGCAATTTAACATGGTTCCGACAACGCCATCTCAATTGAGATTATTTCTTTTAACCTCATTTATAAACTTTAAAGCCAATTTTTTTGCCTTTACACTCTAATTAATTTCAAAAAGGCCTGATTTTTATATTAACACACTGTGTTAGTCTCAACCGACTGCAGCAATTTCGTGCCTACACACACATTATACGTATACCCATAACTACATCTCTGGTATTAATAGGTGTTCATAATTAATTCCAACATCCTCAATTAATCTCATATTAACCAAAACCTTGTTTCAAAATTTTCACAACATTGATAGTAACACACGAGGAATGAAGACCTCATAATTATTTACCCGAATTTAACGAATCACATTTAATGCCACCTGGATACCCAATTTGTAGGCTAAAATTCAATATTCACAGCACGAATATGGCTAAATATGCACAATAACACATACAAGAATTATCAAATAAGCCTAACAGGCACGAATCTCTATTAATACTATAGTACAAATTTAAATTTCACAAAAGGAGAATTTAAACACATAAAATTTTCACCACAAGTACCTCATCCTCAACTCTGCATCACAAGTATTTTGCACATTGTGCCAATTGAAATTTTCCATTCCTTTTTTTTTAATAAATTCTGTGAAACAATTTCACAACACAAAATAAACCCCCATACCGGTAGGGCGTATAATTCACAAAGTTTAATCAAACTATTTTGAATTTATATCAAAACCCACTATAGTGAGTAACATAAAGTCACTTTTGGACTCTTAGCCCTCAATAGTGTACAAAACAAAATGCTAGACATGGGCTAACACCATCATGTACAAGAAGTAACACCCTCCTACATTCAGCGGATTGGCGACAGATGATGCCCAGGGTTTCCTGGAAGAGTGTCACCTCATTCTTCGTACTATAACTATTGTGGAGACGAGCAGGGTTTCTTTTATTACATTTCAGCCCAGGGGAGCGGCTTATCAGTGGTGGCGGGCATATGAGTTGGGTAGCCCGGCCAAGTCAGACTTACATGGAGTCAGTTTTCAGAGATGTTATTGAGAGAGATTGTACCTCAGCCCCTTCGATATGCATGGCGCGCGGATTTTGAGCAACTACTCCATGGTACTATGTATGTATTAGAGTATGCCGTCAGATTCAGTGATTTGGCCAAACATGCACCTACCTTGGTCGCTACAGTTAGAGAGTAGGTCTGTAGATTTATTGAGGGGCTCAGGCGTGATATTCGGTTCAGCATGGCTCGGGAGTTAGAGTCAGATGTTTTATCTCAGCAGGTAGTACGGATTGCTCGCCGAGTTGTGGGCATGTGGGATCATGAGAGAGATGAAAGGCGGGACTATGAGAGAGGTGACAGTCGGGGCTATGAGAGGGAGAACTAGCGAGGTCAGGAGAAAGAGAGCAGAGAGGTGAGGAGGCCTCGTAGGGCGGAGAGATCTGTTGGTCCGTATTTTGGAGGCAGGGTACGACATGGTAGAGGTTTCGTGGGCCAGCCAGTTCAGTTTGCACTTCCGGCTTCTCACGGTGTTTCAAGTGCTCATGGGTCTCAGATTGATCATACTGCACAGATTCCACAGCCACATCAGTAGAGAAGTTGTTTTGAGTGTGGAGATATCATCCACATGGTGAGATATTGTCCCAGGCTCCGGACAGATGTGTCACAACGGGGTATTCAAGCGAGTAGGGGGCGCCCAAGAGGGGGAGGCCTGGCCCATTGATGTGTTCCATATAGTAGGTCGAATGCCGTTGTGCCAGATGTTATCATACATGTATGTTTTGATTTGTTACAGAGGGGAACCATTTGTATTTCATATATTTTTCTGCTTGTCGAGACGAGTTTCCTTATTTGTTGCTCCACTTATGGATGAGTTCCATGATTACCACTCTGTTTACGTGTTTGACCTGATGGGAGATTATATGAGTGGTAGCCCGTGTCTATTGTTGTTTATATTCATCACTGAGAGTGGTGAGACTAGAAGTGAGCCCTTGTTGTTCATCATAGTAAGCTTGATGTGATTTTTCCTGAGTATTTTGGTTACGAGCTGTGATTTGATACTCTACCGGGGTGAAAGTTCAGTGAGTGTTGTGATTTTATTGGAAGATCCGAGTTAGTAGAAGATTTCCATTAGTATGATATATATTCGATATATGATTTAGAGTTGAGGGCGAGACCCTCGTGACTTCGTGTGTTTGGTGTGTTCAAATCGGGTTGTGTACTGTGATATAAGTTATATCAGGATGGGATCCTTGTGATTTTTCCATGTTCTTTAATTCTTTCATTGTTATATATATTTTTGTAGTTTATTATTGATAGAGGGTTGTGCATGTCGGGCTTGTTTGGTAGTTCCCTTATGTGTTTCTCTTTCCATGTTCAATCATTTTCGTTTTGTGCTTCTTGAGTTTTAGCTTGCGGGGTGTGTGCCCAGTGGTGTTAGTTGTGGCTTGGTAATTTGGGTGTCTAATTATGAGTTCATCGTGTTTCTTGCATCATTATCAGTGTTATGGAGGTTTGAAACATAGTTCTTTCATATATGAGGCTAATTGCCAATGCTGGGTTGATTTCGGGCAGCTATTGTGATGAGAAATGTTATTAAGGGCCTATATGTGGTGTGTTATGTTGTGTGGTCGTTCCTTGTGGGTGAAGGAATAAGTTGATGCATCTGGTTGAGGCTGATACCGAATATGAATTTAGAATCAGGCCTTTTGGTAATGTATGGAAGGTGAGAAATTGAGGTTTGAGGCTTGTCGGTGGTGGTAGGAAGGCAAAATTGCAGTAGAGATGGTGTCGTCGGGCTTATGTGGATTGGGGTGATGTGGGATCACCCATGGTGTATGTTGGAAGTGTGCATTCAATGACTTGAAGACTTCGAGGTAATTCTTGGCACGTTCGAGGACGAACATTTGTTTTAAGAGGGGGAGAATGTAACGACCCGACCGGTCGTTTTGAGAATTTAATCTCCATTCGGCGGCATAAGGCTTTGAGAGGCTTTACATTGTGTATATCGACCTACGTGCATGGTTAGATTCAGTTACCGGATGATTCGGAGTCGAATTGGAAGAAGGATTCTAGTTTAGAAGCTTAAGCGGTGAAATTTGACCGGAATTTGACTTTTGTGTAAACGGTTCCGGAATAAGTTTTGGATAATGTCAACGGCTCCATATGGTGATTTTGGAATTAGGCGCGCGTCTGGATTCGGATTTGAAGGTCCGTAGGATAATTTGAGGCAATTCAGCGAAAGTTGAAAATTTTGAAGTTTGAAAAATGGAGAAGTTTGACCCACACTTGACTTTTGTGATAACAGTGTCAGAATGTGATTTTGAGAGTTGGCGCAGCTCCGTTATGTATTTTGGGACTTGTCTGCAAAATTTAGCATCATTCCGGGTTTGTTTAATTGGTTTCAGCACGAGTTTTCGAAGTTGGAAGATTTGGAAGTTCATAGTTCGATTCATGGCGTGATTTGCATTTTCGGCGTTGTTTGATATGATTTGAGACCCCGAGCGAGTCCATATTAGGTTATGAAACTTGTCTGTGTATTTAGACGGGGTCCCGGGGGCCTCGGGTGTGTTTTGGATGGGCTTCGGGACATTTTTCCCCTACTTTGAACCGTTGTCTGTCTTTTGGTGTCTCCTTATATGCGATCGCATAGGTATAGCCGCGATCACGAAGGCTTATTGTTGGCTAACATTTTTCTTCGTCGCGTTCTCATACACTAGCACGTGATCACGTATGTATGTTTTTTCCTTCTTCGCGTTCGCAGTCCATCTCCCGCGTTCGCATAGCCTAGCCATACCAGCTGGTGATTCGTCCCCTTCCTCTTCTGTGATCGCATGCATCAGCTCGCAGTCATGTAGTGCAACATTTGACAGCAGCATTTTTCCTTCTACGCGATCGCACTTCTATGCCCGCGATCGCGTAGTGCATTTTGGGCAGTGGCCATTTTCTTCTTTGTGATCGCATTACTTCTTCCGCGATCGTGATGCACAAATACCTGGGCGGACAGAATATATTCCTAAATCGAGGTTTACACCATTTTCATCACATCTTGACTTGTAGAGCTCGATTTTTAGCGATTCTTGGTGGGTTTTTCAAGCAATTTGATTGGTTGTTTCGGTTAGATTTGAGTCGTCCGGAGGCCTTTTCACCCGAGAAGTCCATTTTAGAGTACCGGGTTGTCGTCTTTGAGGTAAGTATCTTTCCTAATCTTGTGTGAGGGAACTACCCCTTTAGGATTTGAGTCTTCTGTGTTGATTTTAGTTCTTGTACGCGAGGTGACGAGTGCGTGCTCGGACTTATTTGTAGAAGTTGACCTTTTAGGAAACTTAGGTTCTTATATTCACTGAGTATGAATTTGTTCTTGACATGATTGAGTTCCTAATCTCTGGTTTCATCTTTACTTGCCTAATTTAGAATTTGCTTTCTTTTTTATTCACTCATATTGCCTATTGACTCCAAATTGGTTAAACTGAAGATTTCATCCCTTTTTACTATCATGCTATATCTTCATAACTGCTTATCTCTAATTTTAATTTTTCATGACCACCCTATGATTTGTTTAGTCTTAATAAAGTTATGGTTACCTTCCTGCTGCTCACCCTTAAGTGAAATTGTTGAATATCCTCAAAATTTGCTCAACCTTAAAGGTAGTTTAAATATCTTATATCTTAGTTGACTTGCCCTTATTTGAAGTTCCGGATTCATGTTAATTTCTTGTTGCCGCAATTGGGTACGACTGTTACATGCCATTTTCTTCCTTGTTGATGTCCTTATTACGCTTAGTATTCTTGTTGTGCTTATTCCTTGTGAACTAGCCTTGCCTTTATTGTGATCGACGGTTCTTGAGTTGATGTATTTACCGTATCTTGTATTATTGTCATTTTGTTGTTATACTTGTTGTGGTGATGCATGAGGTTTCTGCCGTGCGATTGTTGATATGGGGATTTTCACGAGGTTTCTGATGTGCCGTGTTTACTATTGATATTGCACATGCAGCGTGATAAGGAGGGATATGAAATTGAGGCGCATGTGGCGAGACAAGGTGGGAACACTTGTGGCGAAACAAGGGGGCATATACTTTACTATTGCACACGTGGCGAGACAATGTGGGCTATGTCAGGATTGTTTGTGATACCAGTGTTGGCCTGAGGGTATTCTTTATTGTTGATCTTGCATAATGGTACACTTGTTGTGTGAGTTTATTTGTCTGGAAGTTGTGAGAAAACATGGTACGTGTTGCACCTTTTTTGTTCCTTACGCTCATTGGCTGTTTAATTATGTTAGGGTAACTGCACAATCATACATGTAGTTAAGCACTTTTATCGGGTTTAGGTTTCCTTGTTGTTGTCGAGTATAGATACTCATGTTGAACTTACCATATGTGTGGAAACGACCCCAATTGGCACGTAAGTCGTCCGTGCAGTTATTACTTGAATGAGGGCACAAGATGCCAAATTTTAGGGTTCAGATATAGGGACCCGTAAATGGTGATTTATCCGGGGTTCGAAACCTCGTGGAGATGACTATGAACTTGATGTAGAAGTAGTTGAATTTGTCGAGTCATTTCTTGTCCTTGTTGTATATTTACATTCCAAATTTAGTTTGTGTTCTATTCACCTTTTTGTGTTATTTCATGTTTCTCCACTGATGCTTGTTGTTTTCTTTCCGTATCGAATTTACTGTATTGTTAGCCATATTGCGTATCCTTTATGCGTATATCATTTTTTTGTTATCTCTATATTTATACTTGTTCAGTTTATCAGACTATTGGGTGTCTTGACTATTCCTCGTCAATACTTCATCGAGGTTAGTCTTGATACTTATTGGGCACCGTTTTGGTGTGCTCATACTACACTTTTGTACACTTTTGTGCAGATTCCAGGTTTTTGCTTAGTCGGTCGATCGATAGTTGGCAGCACAGTTGCTATTGAGGAGACTCAAGGTAAAACCGATACAGCGTTCGTGGGTTTCAGAGTCACCGTCGTATTCTCTTTTTGTTCATATACTGTTGTACTTATTTCTGAACAATGGTATTTAGGAGTTATAGTGTGAACTTCTGTAAAGTTTATGACTTGTGCTACCGGGTTTTGGGAATGTGTCCATTGCATATAGAATTCTTTTCAGAAAGTATTAGATTTTATTTCTTATTGTCGTTATTCCATAAATCTTAGGCTTACCTAGTCCTTAAGACTAGGTACCATCACGATACCCAACGGAGGGGAAATTTGGGTTGTGACACTCATAGACTCGGCTGCACTCCGAATGAGGTGGAGTCTTACCGATCCTTCGCTGAATGCCAATCTCGTATACTATGAGGTCTCGTCGAACTGGTTATCTATACCTGCAGGCATGAATGTAGCGTCCCAACAAAAAGGACGTCAGTACGAATAATGTACTGAGTATGTAAAGCAGAACTGAAACATAGCAATAAGTCAGCATTAATTAAAGACATCCAAGAACCAACCTGAATCGCTGAAGTGCCGCCGTATATACATACCTATTATACTTACATAGATAATGCTTCTCTTTGAGACTATTTCTATTATCTATATCGTTTGATGCATGACTGCCCAACTGATATGTGGTAGCTGCCCGACCGGCCGTAGCGCGATGGTAAATGTGTAACTGCCCGACCGGCCATAGCCTGATGGTAAATGTATAACTTCCCGACCGACCGTAGCTCAGTGGTAAATGCCCGACTGCCCGACTGGTCGTATCTTGGTGGTAAATGAATATGCATGACTGCCTAACAGGTGGTAAATAATGATACATGACTGCCCAACCGATGGTAACTGCCCGACCGGCCGTAGCACGGTGGTAAATGCATGAAGATGCATGTACATGTATCACTATATTATAAATATTATAATCTCTATCATATATCTCATTAGGGACTTAGGGGCATACTTAGACATGCTTGAATATCATTTTACAGGAATAACTAACATAGACATCCTTAACTGCTAATAGTAGAACCACTTATGAATTAGCATTACATTTACGTATCGTTACTTGGATCGTGTCAAAAGAGGGAAAGATTAGCCTTAATATACCTGAGCCGATTCTCTTGACAATCCCTCTAACACGGTTTAATTGCGACAAAACATGTGACGGCAAGATTGGAGTAGAAAAAAATTCGTATGATATTTTCGAGAAAGATTGTACCATACTCCCTTATAATTGCAAAATCTCACGTTGCTTTGAATTGTTGAAGATCTTATCTTGCTTATGTGACTTATGTTAATAACACACAAACAATTACATTTGATTTCTTATCAGATGCACATAAAGAATGAGTTTGTGACTTACTTCAAATGAGTATATGACTCTTCTTTATTGAATGGGACTCACGTTCTTTAACGCTTTGCCAAATCTCACATCTCAATTCTTGCCACATAATATAATGACTTTAAGAGTCACCATTCCCATAAGGTAAGGCTGCCACGTTAATCTTTATCTCAAAGATTTTAATTTCCTAGTTAATCTTACCACAAAAATCATTAAGTGATCCAATTATCTACATGATTAAGAATTATCTCAAATTACTTAATATACTTCTTACTTTTAACACACTTTATGTACCTTACTATCATGTTCACGTGGTACCATATAAAATAAATACATACACTATTATTTCAGTAAAACATCCATGTAAAAATACATATATTTTCTCCACTTATAATTTTCCTAATCTCATATAAAGAGTAAAAATTCTCGTATGCTTAATTCTTAAAATGGTAAAAAGATAACCTTCTTTCTTGTGAAAAGTAATTTGTATCTTTACAATAAAGAAAATCTCATAAACTTTCTCATATTATATGTATAATTTAAAGCAGATTCGAAAGTAGTAATATTAATAACTATATAAAATCATATTTTTCAAACCTTTTTTTTTTAACAAAAATGTTCCACTCCAAATATCATATCAAATGTATATAACGGTATCAATATTGTTAAGCCTATGGGGTCTTATGATAACATAGTCACAAATTCTCTATAATCTGATGAATAATCTTAATCCCTTCAAGCACATATCGATTATTACGACTTATCCTAATATTAAAGTACGGGATGTAACATCCTTCCCCCCTTTAGAACATTCGTCCTCGAATGTTAACTCTTAGAGGTTTACAAAATTATCACTAGGGTCTCCTCTGTAAATTAAACTAAAAACCAAATTATATCTGAAGTCTCGACTATTCACAACCTTTTGTACTTGAGTATCTCGTATCTTCTTCACCTTTACCTTACTTACTTTTCAATCTCGTATCGCATCTTCTGTTTCTTCCATAGTCTCCCTTCAACATAGATGGAAATTACGCTTAAAGCTCTACTGTAATACCTGCACGTCTGGTGCATACAAAATCTGGAGAAAGCTTCATACTGACTTCTTACAACTCGGCTCTATGGCACGATCTGGAAACAAAAAAGGGTAACATTTCCTAAATGCCCTATAGCCTCTCAATTATAAATTTGGCGCGCAACACACCCATAAGTGAGACTCTACTAGGCACGGCTTTGTAGACTTCCTAGGACACAACCCGCTCTGATACCACTTTGTCATGCCCCAAACCTCGGAAGGCGTGGCTGGCATCCGGCACCGTACTGGCCCGAGCAAACCACTCTGTAAATCTTTTTTTCTTTAACTATCATGGACCAATATGCCACAACTGGCAATATACAACTGTAAGTGGGAAAACAATGTATCACTCAACCTTTTTTTCTTAAAACATGAATACATATTGCTCGTCAAGGCCTCTGACATATTGTACAAAATGAACCTCAGTCTACAAAGCCTCGAAGAGTATTAGATATCAAACAGGACAGGGCACCGGCCTACCCGTAACACTATAGCAAAATTCTTACACGATGACTCATAGGCTCGGCTGCACTCCGAATGAGGTGGAGTCTTACCGATCCTTCGCTGAATGCCAATCTCGTCTACTATGAGGGCTCGTCAAACTGATTATCTATACCAGCAGGCATGAATGTTGCGTCGCCAACAAAAAGGACGTCAGTACGAATAATGTACTGAGTATGTAAAGCAGAACTGAAACATAACAATAAGTCAACATTAATTAAAGACATACAAGAATTAACTTGAATCTCTGAAGTGTCGTCGTATATGCATACTTATTATACTTACATAGATAATTCTTCTCTTTGAGACTATTTCTATTATCTATATCATATGATGCATGACTGCGCAACTGATCTGTGGTAACTGCCCGACCGGTCGTAACTCGGTGGTAAATGCCCGACTGGGTGATCGGCCGTAGCTTGGTGGTAAATGAATATGCATTACTGCCCAACCGGTGGTAAATAATGATACATTACTGCCCAACCAGTGGTAGCTGCCCGACCGGCCGTAGCACGGTGGTAAATGTATGAAGATGCATGTACCTGTATCACTGTATTATAAATATTAACATCTCTATCATATATCTCATTAGGGACTTAGGGACATACTTAGACATGCTTGAATATCATTTTACAGGAATAACTAACATAGACATCCTTAATTGCTAATATTAGAACCACTTATGGAATAGCATTACGTTTACGTATCGTTACTTGGATCATGCCAAAAGAAGGAAAGAGTAGCCTTAACATACCTGAGTTAATTCTCTTGACAATCCCTCTAACACGCGTTAATTGCGATAAAACACGTGACGGCAAAATCGAAGTAGGAAAAAATTCGCATGATATTCTCGAGAAAGATTGCAACATACTCCCTTATAATTGAAAAATCTCACGTTACTTTGAATTGTTGAAGATTTTATCTTGCTTATGTGACTTACGTTAATAACACACAAACAATTACATTTGAATTCTTATCAGACGCACATAAAGAATGAGTTTGTGACTTACATCAAATAAATATATGAATCTTCTTTATTGAATGGGACTCACGTTTTTAAGACTTTGCCAAATCTCACGTATCAATTCTTGCCACATAATATAATGACTTTAAGAGTCAACATTCCCATAAGGTAAGGCTGACACGTTAATCTTTATCTCAAAGATTTTAATTTCCTAATTAATCTTACTACCAAAATCATTAAGTAATCCAATTATTTACATGATTAAGAATTATCTCAAATTACTTAAAATACTTTTTACTTTTAACACACTTTATATACCCTACTATCATGGTCACGTGGTACCATATAAAATAAATATATACAATATTATTTCAGTAAAACATCCATGTAAAAATACATATATTTTCTCAACTTATAATTTTCCTAGTCTCATATAAAGAGTAAAAATTCTCGTACGCTTAAATTTTAAAATGGTAAAAAGATAACCTTCTTTTCTTGTGAGAAAGTAATTTCTATCTTTACAATAAAGAAAATCCCATAAACTTTCTCATATTATGTGTATAATTTAAAGCAGATTCGAAAGTAGTAATATTAATAACTATATAAAATCATATTTTTCAAACCTTTTTTTTTAACAAAAATGTTCCACTCCAAATATCATATCAAATGTATACAACATTATCAATGTTGTTAAACTTACGGGGTCTTATGATAACATAGTCACAAATTCTCTATAATCTCATGAATAGTCATAATCCCTTCAAGCACATATGGATTACTAGGACTTATCCTAATATTAAAGTATGGAATGTAACACATCAAATATCCCAATAGGGATAAACATGTGAGTGATGTACAAAATCACTAACTCACCATACATGGAGCATGATAGGAGGTCTCGCCTCGATAATTGATATTGAATCGAACTAAGAACAGTGCTCTTATATTATGAATTAAATCATACCAGTAACGCAACCATCTGGTGTAGCGGCCTCAGCCATACCATATAAATTATATCAATAGGTTGGGCCTCTCTCTGTAGGGCGCCCCTTTACCCACTTGTCCTCCACCCCTAACAGATTGTGCATGTGGGGTAGTAACTGGAATAGAGCATGTAGCCTGAGTATTCTGATGAAATCCGCCTCTTCCAAGTCTGGGACAATCTCTCATGATGTACCTAGTATCACCACACTGATAACAACCCCTATGCACGTTTGCTTCTCATATTGAGTCTGTGCCGAATAACCTGAATAATCATTATAGGAACCCCGTGTTGGTGGTGCATTAAAAGAACTTACTGGAGCACTCCAAGTATTCTGAAATTGTTTCCATAACCCAGTTGATATTGAAATGTAGAATTATTAAGGGCGCGATAATACCGCAAGTCTCAGCATCATCCCAAACAAATCTCAGCTCTTAATCATATACAAGTTTTGGAGAACCTTTCAATATCACATATATACATCTCAGGCTAAAACTGATATAACACATGACCCCGCAATCTGATCATTGATAGTGGACTCCCTTAACTTGGCGCGAAGCCATAGGACATAGTCTGATGATCCACAATACTAACCTTCATCGCTCGTACCACACCAGTCATAAGACACCTCAAGCCATTTATTTGGCGCATGTCATCCTCGTGATAGTTAAACTCGCTTCCTCCAGTGCCTTGACTGCTACTATGTACCCTTCACTAAATGGAAATCCCATACGAACCACATAGTCCCTAATACTACCAACTATTCTTCAGATCTACATCAACCTTGTGACCTTACCAGGATTGCAACGACTAGACAACCAAATAAACATTCTTAAGCTCGTACTTATCAACCAGATGTCAGAACCTGTTGCACCCCTATGTGCACAACTGAATTATCTCTCAATACTTCTGCATCCTCGATTTGGAAGACACATTGAGACCATGGTTGAGCAACCCTGGCTCCCTTGTATCCCCTCTATAGTATCACGAACCATTGGGGCGTAGTTGATACCGAGTGCGTAATTTCATACACGAGTGAAATCAAAGTAACATAAGATATATGCTTCAAGCTGAATAAATGTCGCACGATAAGGTATGAAAGAAGTGAAAATTTTCCTATTAGCTCTATAGCCTCTCGAAGATGAGTACAAACGTCTCCGTACTGATCCGCAAGACTACTAAACTCGTTCGTGACTTGTAGAACCTATGAACCTAGAGCTCTGATACCAACTTGTCACAACCCAGTTGTCCCACCACAGGTGTCGTGATGGTACTTAGTCTCTAAGACTAAGTAAGCCAATTATAATAATAATTCATGCCATTTTTTTATATAATTTAATACAAGTGTCGAAACAAAAAGCAGAAACAAATATAAATAAAACCTCCCAAGACTGGTAATACAGAGTCACGAACTCTAAGTGAATACGTGAAATGATCTCGAGGATCAAATACACAATATTGTTCGAATAAGAATTGACAGTACAATAAAATAGAAAGACTCCAAGGGACTACGACGACCAAGCAACTCTACCTTGAATCCTTGCGATCACGATTTAACTTTATTCGAGTCCGATATCTCCAATACCTGGCTTTGCACAAAAATGTGCAGAAGTGTAGTATGAGTACACTTCAGTCGATACCCAGTAAGTATCAAGACTAACCTCGGTGGAGTCGTGATGAGGTACAGTCAAGACACTCACTAGTCTAATAACCTGTGCTGTATAGCATATAAAAATAATAGGAATCTAATAGCAATGATAACAACAATAATCAACCAGTGATATAAATAGCAAGGAAGCAAGAACACCATAAATATTGCTCAAACAATAATGAAAATAAGTACAACCAAATAATCAAGTCCTACAAAATATACATCTTTCATCTATAAGTTTTTCAAATAAATATCTTTCGAATATAATACTTTCAAATAATATTATGAATATAATTCTTTAAAATAAAAGTCATCACGTGTCACCTCATTTTTATCATAAATAATACGGGTTTCAGCCCACTTTCGTATTTTCATGGCACCTCATGCCCATATTTCTATCGTAACCACAAGGACAACTCATGCGCCCAAAATATCAATATATAAAATCCGCACAATCAATTTATTTTCAATAAAGTAGGTTACAATTTTTAAATCAAGTAAGAAATCAACAAAGAAATGATATTTTTGAAATAGTTTGAGTGAAGAAAATGTCATTTCAATTAAAATAAAGCATCCGATAAGCTACTGATTTGGATAAGACTTATAAAATTAAAACTTAATAGTAATTTCTTTTATTTAAAACAGTTCATTCATCAAAAACAAGTACAAACCAGAAATACAAATCCTTAGAGTCTAGCACGAAAAGCCAACACAATAAAACATGAGTAAACAACAGGGGCGCTTCCGAGGTACCGCCTCGTAGTCCCAAAAGTAAATGCACGACAGGGGAGCTCCCGAGGTACCACCTCGTAGTCCCAAAATTAAATATGCAAGACAGGGGGAGTTCCCGAGGTACCGTCTCATAGTCCCAAAAGTAAATATGCAAGATGGGGGAGCTCCCGACGTACCGCCTCATAGTCCTAAAAGTAAACATGCAAGACAGGGGGAGCTCCCGAGGTACCGTCTCATAGTCCCAAAAGTAAATATGCAAGACAGGGGGAGCTCCCGAGGTACTGGCTCATAGTCCTAAAAGTAAATATGCAAGACAGGGGGAGCTCCCGAAGTACCGTCTCGTAGTCCCAAAAGTAAATATCACAGCATAATACAACTTGCACCTCAAGTGCTCAAATATTACAACACATCCCGAATTGCACATCAAGTGCTCAAATATTAAAACATGTAACAAATTGCCCATAGGCCACAACCAATTCCAAAGATACGACAAAATCAATCAGTTCCACAACAATTATCCCAAGGCTCTACACAACGTATATAATACCTCAAAAACAACCACAAGGATGGAATAGTAACTCAACATAGGACAACGCCTTCTCAAATCCATTTTCCGATAAATATATAATGCCTCTTTTTAAACTTATTTACTTAACTATTTGCATATAGTAAAATCCATAATATAATTATTTACGGGGAATATCGAATCAACAAACACAGAGAATTCACATAAAAATTCAAGTAGCAATTACACCAATTTATCATGTAAAAATAAATTCGACAAATAAGGATTTGAGGCATGAAAAATAAAGGAATTAAAGAAATGTCCACAGTTATTCAGTTTAATATGTAAAAATTCTTAAGACATTAAACCAATAAGTTTTTCACATATAAGCCCGAGTACGTGCTCGTCACCTTGCATACACGGCGTTTCACATTTCAAAAATGGCACATAATACTCAATGCCTAAGGGGTAATTCCCCCACTCAAAGTTAGGCAAGATACTTACCTTTACAAAGTTAAGCCGATATTCAAAAATAGCCGTCTTGCTTGAATTGACCTCCGGACAGCTCAAATCTATCCAAATTAATTGTATAACTTCATTAAAATTCATCGGAAATAATTCTGAATAATAAAATGTCGACTTAAAATTTCACATTAAAAAGTCAACCAAAAGTCCACGCGGGACCCGCCTCTCGAAACCCGAAAGAAATTTTTCATGAAATTCGAATACCCATTTCGATAAAATTTTAACCATACCAATTTTATCAAATTTCGATAATGAATCGACCTCCAAATCTTAAATTTTCGTTTTTGAAATGTTTTACAAATTCCTCCAATTTCTTCCATTTGATTCACTAATAATTGATGAAAACAACCTTGGAATCATGAAGCATAATAACTTTTGGATATAGAACACTTATCCCAATCCATATGGTGAAAATCGCCTCAAAAATCGCTTCAATCCGAGCTCCATAGCTCCAAATATGTTAAAATAGCCGAAACCCTCGTTTTAAGAACCTGTCTAGGCAAGTTGCATTTGAATTTGCGATTTGCCTCGGCCCAGAAAGACAGCATTACCAGCCTTTAGTAAATCTATCATAACTTTCTGTATAAATGTCCAAATGACTAATGGTTTAACTTTCTGGAAAGTAGATACCAAGATCTACAACGTTCATATTTTGGTAATCTCCCAATTCCTTATTTATTGCGAGATATAAACTCCCAAATTCAGCCCTGTGCAGCAGAAATTTCTGGCGATGCACACTGCTGTAGCCCAAATCAGCAGTACCAGCCTTCAGTTAATAGATCATAACTTTATGTACAAATCTCCAAATGATGAATGGTTTATCTTTCTAGAAGCTTGAATCAAAGGGCTATAACTTTCATGTTTTGATAATTTTCAGATTCCTTATAGTTTTCGAGATTTAAGCTTCCAAAATAAGCTCTGCGCATCAGAAATCTGGCAATGCACACTGCTGTAGCCAAAATCAGCAGTAATATCCTTCAGTCAATCGGTCATAACTTTCTGTAAAAATGTCCAAATGATAAATGGTTTATCTTAATGGAAATTAGAATCCAATGGATACAACTTTAATATTTTGAAAATTTTTAGATTCCTTATAGATTTCGAGATATAAGCTTCCAAAGTCCCAACGCGGTTGCACCAGTTGCTGCCAAAAACAGCTTCTGCCAACAGAAATTCCAGCAGCATCAACAAGGCGCCAAACGATCCGAAACCCATCTGAAACTCATCCGAGCCACTCGGGACCTTGTCCAAATATACCAATAAGTTCCGTAATATAACACGGACCTGATCGAGGCCTCAAAGAACATCAAACAACATCAAAACTACAAATCGCACCTCGAATCGAATTATGAGTATGAATTTTCCAAATTCTATAATTTGCTCCGAAACGTATCAAATCAATCCGGAATGAATTCAAATTTGCGTGCGAGTCTTAAGTGACATAATGGAGTTGTTCCAATTTTTAGAATCGAATTTCGACCCCGATATCAATAAAGTCAACACCCTGTCAAATTTTTCAAAAATCTTCTATTTTCCAACTTTTGCCTATTGCGTCGAATTGTCCTACGGACTTCCAAATCCAAATTCGAGCATACGCCCAAGTCCGTAATCACCATACGAAACTATTGGAATTATCAAAATTCCATTCCAGAGTCATCTGCTCAGAAGCCAAACTCCGGTCAACTCTTTTCATTTAAGCTTCATAAATGAGATTTTTTCTTTCAATTAAATTCCGAATCTTCCAAAAACCAAACTCGACCATACGCGCAAGTCATAATACATATTACGAAGTTGTTCGGGACCTTAAGCCGTTGAATGGGGAATAAATTCATAAAATGACAAGTCGGGTCATTATACCTCTTCCACATATATCGCATGTTGCATGAGGCTCATCGTGTATTGAAGCTTAGGTTAGTTTCCTGATTTCTTTTTCCATGGCATCAATTTGTACCTGCACATATGTGTTAGTATCAACTTGGTGAAATATTCTTCATTTAGCAATCTCTGAGGGCCACTGATTTGCATCTTCAGATAACTCATCTAGAACAGTGACTATCTCTTCTGGAGTCTTCTTCATTAACGGGCCTCCAGCTGCATTGCTCAATGTTCTGCATGAGTTCGCTGTCAAACCATCCCAAAAGTCCTGGAGTTGCATCTAGAGTTCAATTCTGTTGTGTTGACACTTTCGCACAATCTCTTTAAACCTCTCCCATGCTTCAAACACAGTCTCATTCTGGCAGAAGTTATGGATTTCTCTTCTAAAATTGCCCGTCTTAGCTGAGGAGAAATATTTAGCAAGAAATTTGAGGTCATCTGCCTCCATGTTCTACTTGATCCTTAGGACAAGCTTTGAAGCCAGTGTTTTGCATCATCTTTCAGAGTGAAGGGGAATGCCCTTAAGTAAATTGCATTTTGTGATAAATCATTGTATTAAAATGTGTTCATGATCTCCTCGAAACCCATTAGATGATTGTTTGGATCTTCGTTCATCTTTCCTCTAAAGACACAGTTGTTTTGGAGGTTTTAAAGCAACCCTTGCTTTAGCTCGAAATTAGTGGTTGCTACTGGAGATGGTCTCAGACTTGATAAATGATCACGCTCAACTATGTCTTATAAACGACTAAGCGGGCGTTGCAAATATAATCCGGGGTATTATGCCCAGAGTCGACCCCACGGGGAATTTNCCAACGGGTTCCACCAAAACCCTAGATTAAGAAAATTAGCTACTCATATTCATAAGAATCAATTCTAAAATAACTTGCATAATTGAACTACAAAATAATAAATAAAAGCTATAAAAATCAATGTTTGCTTCACTGAGTAGTAATCCACAAGTTTTTCCTTCACTTTAATGGCTTCCTTCTCCGAATTCCTCTTCAAGTTGTGTTTTGGGGTATATTTATATGTTTAGGACAAACCCTAAACGTGTAGGAGACTTCTATTCCAACCGGGAAACACTTAAACTCTTCTAAACTCGAATTTGACTGGACATCGGGACCCAGGCGTTTGGGCTCAAACGCCCCCTTAAAGCCAGGGAAGGCCTGGCGTTAGGGCCCAAACGCCCCCCTAACGCCAGGGTCAGCCTGGCTTTAGGGACCAAACGCCCCACTAACGCCAGGGACAACCTGCCTTTAGGGGCCAAACGCCCGGCTAACGCCCGGGTGTTTCCTTTTTGACTCTTAAGCTTATTTTTGATGTATTTGCATCCATTTAGCTCGGTTTCCATCTCCAATGCACCTACACATGAAATAAACTCCATTATGCACATACAAAGTGTATTTTTATCATTAACGCACATAAAATGTAAGGCATATAACATGTTAAACCATGAATTCTAGCCACGCATCAATAAACCTTAATTGTAGACTGGTCTAGCATAATCACCAAGTGGTCTCCCTTGGTCGGGAGCTACGTTTCCGAACTAGTCTGCACCCAAGGGCTGATTCTGAGCCATTCTTCGAGCTCTCTCCTCATAAGCAATTTTTGCATCTCTGAGTGCTGTTTCTTCAGCATCTCTTGCAGTTTTCTCTCTAAGTTGGCCTGCCTCTCTTCTAGCCAAATCAACATTACCATCATCTCCCACCATCTTTTCTTTCGTTGAGATTGCCCAACCGTTTCTGTATTCTTGGGAAGATTTCTTTCCTTCCTCAACGATCGTAGATGTTTCTCGATTTCTGGTTCGTATGGTTGCAATTTCTTCCCAGAAGATCGGGTCATGCACCAATCTAACATGTAGCATGCGCACAGTCAAAGAACACTCAAACGTAAAAAGAGAAAATAAAATAAAAAGAAAAATTCCTGAATTAGCACTACAAACTATTTCAAACACTATTGATTGTCAATCCCCGGCAACGGAACCAAAATTTGACGAGCTTGGAACACACACTAAACTTATGCTCTCTAGTCAAATATAGTATAGAAAATATCGTATCCACAGGGACTGGATTTAAACAGTATTTTCGTAGCTTCTAGTCTTATTGCTATTTAAGATGATCAACAATTTGGAGTTATGTGAATTAAAACTAAAATTAACTAGCAGTCTAAATATTGGCTAATGACAATTTCAACAAGATTTAGCAAGACGAAATCAATAGGAGGAAATAGGTGTTGATTAGATAGGTGAAAGATACTTGTTTGGGAATTAACTCTAGTTACTTCACTCTATGGTTCAAGGGATTCTCTCGAATTCAATCTATTATTAGTTCGAACATTCAGTAGAAACTCCTCTCTTGATTAAGTCTCAACCTCACAATATAAACTAAGTTAATCTCAGTGAAGATATACAAAAATTCGTAGTGGGTTAATCTTTAGGAGAACCTCTTTCCACTATCCTCCTAACTAGGTCTAAACAATAATTCAACCAGCCTCTTTCGATTACTAAGAAAAATCAACGAATTCAACCAACAAGATAATGTAAAACATCACAAATTATGCCTCTTTCGATTACATAAGCATGCGAATATATATATATATATGTAACAATAAAAATACCCAAAACAATTCATTAGATAAAACTAGAGTTAATATCCACAAACAATTCTCAAAACACCAAATCCATCAATCCCTAAGGAATAATTACTCCATGGACATGGAAAAATTCATCATAATTAAGTTTAAGTCAAAGGAAAACATAAAACATCCAAACCCTTGTCTTGGTTGAGGATGAATGGTGAAATCCTTGTGCTCTTGCTTCTTCCTCTTCTCCTTAGCTTCCTTAGATCTAAATTATGTCAAAAGTCCAAAATTAATATTTTTTTCATGTATATATACCAAGTAGGTTCGGGACCAAACACATACATATTCTCCTACACGAAAAAGGATACGTTTCCCAGACATGACGTGCACGGCCGCGCACCTGGAAGTACGGCCGTGCACTTGACTCGCACTTTAAACCCTGTTCTGTTGAGAACGTCAAAAAATGTAAAACACTAAAGTTATATCCCTTTGAATTAGCTTTCCTAACAATATATTACGGAGGCCAAACGGAGTTCTGAGCAATGAGTTATATGTATTTTACTAAACAGCGCAGTATGCCTACTCGATTATTCGTTCATTCTAAACTATCATTTTTTGATCCCCGAACACGAACCCAGCTTAATTCCTTGGGATTTTAATCAGAATTCAAAGCTTTAAATCTCTTGAATTCATTCCATAACATCTGCATATCTCGGAACCACTCCTACAAGGCATAAAACACACAATTGGCGCAAAACAAGCGATTAAAGCTCAAACTCAACTAAAGTGCAGTAAGTTGGAATGTAATAATCGACTAAAACATGAGATTATAACCTACTATCAGATCCTGCCTTCCTCTACCACACAAATAGTAATAAGCTCATCAACACTCCACTCCTTTTGTGCATTATAGGTTGATTTAAACTGGTTAAACTGCTTAGAAAGGGACTTTAGGGATTGATGAACAAGAAAATCATCGATAATGGTTACATCTAAATTATTCAGTTTGGTTACAATGTTAACCAATTTCATAATATGATCACGGACACTACCTACAAGGTCATACTTTATGGTAGACAGGGAATCAATCAAGCTACCGATCTCAACTTTATCAGATTCTAGGAATTTCTGTCCAATGGCACTCAAGAAATCTTTTGCATTTCCATTATCCTTAATTGCACCTTTTAGGTGATCAGAAATGGATCTCTTCATGATCATAATGCTCAGTTTGTTAGCATTCATTCAGTTCTCATATTTAGCCTTTTCATCAGCAGTGGTAGTAGTTGTAGGTTCAGCAGGTTTCTGCTCAGTCAATGCAAAGTCTAGGTCCATCAGACCTAATACTATTTCAACATCCTGTTTTCACTTCTTGTAGTTGCTACTAGTCAGAGTTTCAATGGATTCAACTGAGTAGACATGTTGTTAACAACTGTACAAGCAAATAACACAAAAATTAGATAAAATTATGGGCAGTCATATATAAATCAAAAGAGTCAACGACATCCATTACACCCCTTCTTTGGGTATAAGATGCAATTGTCTCCCTTTTTAAAAATCAAGGAGTCCAAAACCTCCCTCTTAATGAGAATCCAAGATATTAAGCTTCATCTTTTGGGTTGAAATGTAATATCTTATCTCATGCATTAATTTAGTGTCAATAGTATCAAAAGGTAAATAACCTCTAATACTAATATAACTTTTTAAGGACAATTGTGATATGATGCATTGAAAATATTTCAATGACTCAAATAAACAGACCACTTTGATAAAAACTATCTATTAATCATAACTCTCAATTCATATATTAAATGATCTCACATGTATATAATATTAAGAACTTTTTAGTGACTCCAAATAAATAGACCACTTTGATGACACTATTTATTAATCACAGTTTCTTAGTTATACACATTAACACATGTGATAAAACACCCATATACTCAAACTCTTCTATATATTTTTTTTTAATTTCATTCTCTGATTGGAAGAAATAAAAGTACCAAAGCAGAAGGTTTGAGGATATATAGTCCACTGTTAGGGACCATACTATTTCTATGACAAATACTACAGCCATGTCCGTAAACCAAACGTTGAACCATAAATTTAAAAAAGAAAAGATTAAAATAATAAAGAACATGCCAAGGATAAGAAGTATAGACAAGACAAAACAAATCATCATAATATTGTCTTCTGTCGCCATCGACTCTCATCAGCCAAAACTTATGTGATTAATTTATTTTAATACTTTCATAAAGGCAACATATATAATTAGAATTCTTTTAACGAAGAAAGTATTTTGTTTCCTCCGCTGCCTCTAATACATTCGCCTAAAACAGTTACCAACGTGCGGTGATGGAACTAACTTTGGTGAAAAATAGTATCGTACCATCGTTCAACTTCACAACGATCGCTTTTCCTTTAAAACTCAAGATTACTTCATGATCTTAATCCCTAACTATACTGGTTCTGGTATCAACTATTAGATTATTAATTCACAGCCATAGCAGACATTAAAACACAATCATACAGATATAAAATCATAATCTTGAGTTAGAGTCTAAGAAAACGTACCGTTAAACTCTATGGATTAAGCAGCGACAACAAACAAAGATTAAGCATGAGACTAACTTCCACAATCCACTAGCTACGCGCTCTCACAACTCGGAGAACTTTACCGATGGGACGTCTACCTTTACCACATATTCAAGAGGCAGAATATGTTAGGGTTTTTCTAAAAGTTAGGGAAGGGGGGTTGGTCTCTATTTATAAAGAGAGCCTACCCATCACAACTTATCCATACACACAATATTTAATATTAGATATTTTATTTACCTACCACTTGGACCACGTCACTATCCTTTCAGGCTATAACCAATTAACGTAAGTCCAAATTCTAACCGACTTTGCAACAAATTGAATTATAGAGTTTTACTAAATGCAAATGCTTTTTTCTTCATATTTAGTCTTGTACTTTGAATTTGCCAACTATTATATATTACTCCCCGTTGGCACGTAGAAACGAACCTTATAATTTGATAGTTACGTTGGATCGAGCGTGACAAAAATAAAGAATTTTTTCAATAAAAAAGCGCAACTAATTATTCAGGAAAAGTTACAACGGAAAGGATGCATTCTGAATTTTTTTTGGTTAAAAATTATAGGGTTATTAGAATTGTTTATGATAATATATTATGTTATGACAGACAATAAACGAGGAGGAGAATTTTCTCCCTCAATCAAGGCTATTGCTATTTCTTATTAAATGACCCGTTATGTATGCTGATGGTAAATATGTTTACAATTTTACGTGAAGACATGTGAATGAAAATTTAGATCGAGTTTAAGTTTTATATGCCCTGAAGATGTCAAAAATAATTACATAATTAATTATATCACTTATAAAGTAATTATAAATAAATTTTTGTGATAACATTAGTTGGTAACCTAATAAAAATAATAAATAACTTGTTAATACAATAGGTTAAACTATAATGGTTGTATAAAAAATGTACATTATCGGTTTATATAACTAAAATCCAAATCAAATTAATTGTCAACCGAACTTTTATACTTGTCTACCTAGGTCCTTGTTTTCATTGTTAATATTATATTTGAAAAAACGACAATGTATAGTCGTTCTCAAAATAATAGTCGAAAAAATATTTTTTTTAATGTATATATACACACACATTTTGTATGTTAGATACAAATATTATACACTGTTTAGGCTACCAAATATAAATAGTTTCAGACACGAGATAAAAGTGATAATACCCCTTAATATTTTGCCGAAAATATTTATTAGTTTTAACCCAAAAAATTAGATCAAATGCAAATGTTTTTCTTTTCTTTTTAAAGAACAAAAAAAATGAGTGGATACTCACTAGTAAATGTGATTTCATTAGAATTTACCACCATCACCATCATGTACACACGCAATAAAAAAATTTACGAAAGATGATCCTATCCCTCATGTAAATAAAAAAAAAAAAACTAAAGAAAATATCTCCTCTTGCTCTCTTATGTAACATCACTCCTGCCTAACTTTTATTTTCTTTTTCTATTTTTCAACCGATTATTTGTTTTAAATTACAGTATAAACTTGATTACTTATGTCTTGACGGCTATGAAACAGGTTACTTAACGTTCATGTAAAAGCTAAAATTTATTACATTAAACTTGAATCACACAAAAGTTTGGAAATTAAAGCTTCATTAATCATTTCCTTTTTGTTAGTATGTTTTGTTAAATTGTTGATCCTTTGGTTATGTTCCTTCTTAACAGCAAGGTTAGATGCAGAAAAGAGAGAAATACTTGTAAGCGAGAGTTCATCCAGAAATTTGTTCATATATATATGGTTAAGAATAGCAACTTTGTGCAGACATCCATTCCTTGTTTTTATGGTCATTATGACCGTTAGAGCATGCTAATGAAAAACCTTTTGAGGTCCAAAGAGTTTTGGGCAGTCGTTGATGGAGGGACTCAAGAACTATATTTTCCAAGCCATTGATCGTTCAATATTAGAAACAATCCTTTGCAAGGATACGCAAATTTGGGACTCCATGAAAATAAGTACAAGGAAAATGCAACGGCAAATCGAGCATAACTTCAAACTCTACGAGGTGAGTCCGAGACCTTGTGTATGAAGCCAAGAGAGTCGGTGTCATTATACTTCTCACATGCTATGGAAATTGCAAACGAGATGAGAATTCATAGAGAAAGATTTGCAGATGTCACCATGATGGTAGTCTAATAATACCAATTTTTGGATGCTTTGCACCTTTTATTTGACTACACTCTAATTATGTTTGAGCTAAAATGTGAATAATTTATATTCACTATGGGTTTTATGTTGCCTAGGTTGTGATTCCGAGCTAAAATGAGTAAAAAAAAAGGACTTTAAAGTCCGAGTAAAAATTTGAGAATTAAAGCGGGGATCGAGGATTGAATACACATAAAAGATTGAGGAAAAATGCTCAAAGCCTTTTGAATGACCTATCATAAAGTTGTAACGACCCTGCCGATCGTTTTGAGAGGTGTTTCCATCTTTTCCCATTTACTGTTTATTTTATACTTTATAGCTATTATTTGACTTGTTGGGGTAGTCGGTTCGAGTCCGAAGGAATTTAGGAATGAAATGAGACACTTAGTCCCATGCTTAAAAGCTTAAGTTGAAATGGTTGATCTGATGTTGACTTATGTGTAAACGACTCCAGAATGGAGTTTGATGGTTCCGTTAACTCCGTTGGGTGAGTTGGACTTAGGAGCGTGTCAGGATTGTGATTTAGAGGTCCGTAGTAGAATTGGGTTTGAAATGACAGAAGTTAATTTTTTTTGGAAAATTTGACTAGGAGTGGACTTTTTGATTTCAGCCGGATTCCGATTGCAGAAGTTGGAGTAGGTCTGTAATGTCATTTGTGACTGTCACGCCTCCTTCTTACCGAGGGGATAGGAAGTTTTTTCCAATTAAAGTGATATTATTCGAAAAGAGATTATTTAATTAATCAGAGTCGCCACTTGAGAGAAATATTATGGTGTCCCAAGTCACCGGTTTATTTTGAAATCTCAAATCGAGAAAATTGACTCTATTTACGGTCCGCGAACACAGAAGACCGGGTAAGAAATTCTGTTAACCCAGGATAAGGTGTGAGACACTCCCGGATTCCGTGGTTTTAGCACGGTCGCTTTAAAATCATATATCTGGCTTAATTAACGGGTTATTACGTGTTTTAGAACCTATGTGCATTTTAACTTTTACCGCTTTTAATTGCTTGATTATTCGTAATTATGAAATTATCTTGAAAAAAAGTGATGCGTACGTGTACTCGTCTCGTTTGGCGCGTCAAGAATTATGTCACGCGTACGTGTACAAAATTCACAACACTTAATTATTTAAGATTGTTTGGCCAAAGTCGCGCGAACGCATACCTTGATTTATTTTGAGAATCGTAATTATGTCACGCTAACGTGTATACAATCACAATAATAGATTAAAAGCGTGCTTAAAAGTATGCTACCGGTGTTCATTGTGTTTCCTAAACTTTGAGATTATTTATGTAAGGCCAAAGAGATTATGGATTGTGCTTTGTAAAGAAGGGATTTTTTCATTCCTATGTACTATTTGAAACTTTATTATTTTTAATGTCCATGTTTAGTTAATTACCCCGCATAAATAAGTTTTGTTTACAAATATACACAATCCACCTTACCTTAAAAGGCTCCCAATCTATTATTTATGCCTTCAATGAAAGATGTCGTTACACTATTTTCCTTTTTTCTCTCCTCTTTTCCCTTTTCTCTCCTGTTCTTTCACCCACACTTGAAATTTTCGTGAAAATACTTTCTCGCCTGTAGGTAAAATCAACGAATAGCTAAGAAAACAACACGAGAATGTTCAAAGGGATATCTTACATTGCGTGGGTGATTCTGTACGATGTCAACAGTTTCTTCTACCTTAATTTCCTGCACGTAAAATAATTAACACTACATGTTTTTCAATAATCCAAAATAACTGATAAGTAACCTACTATAACAGGTTAAGTTACACAGTCGGTGTAAGAAATCATCACACTGAAAGTGCATATAACTTGAATCCATAAGAAGAAGAAATGGGATTAGCTAAATCAATAACAACAATCATTTCTCAAAAAGGTAGAAAAAGAAGAGAGTTGCTAAAAGAAATTCAAAAACGGTTAAATAAAGAGACAATCTAAAGCGCCATTAGAATCAAGGAGAAATAATGACCTTTTGCATACAGATTTGAGAAATATAATAAACTGATATTGAGGCTGCAAAGGCTGCCCTCCGTCATCATTTATTTCTTCACTCCATTTCCAGCTTGCAAATTCACCAGCTTACAAAATGATTCATCGTTTCCTCTAAAAGTAGAAGCAGATTTATCAATAAGCATATTTAGTCTGCGCATTCAGTTATTCTCCTTTTCTTTTATGATCGGTCTAAGGGGAATAGAAAATATGTATTGATCTTTGGGAAAGTGTAAGACGCTATTGCTCGCAACTAGGTCTTGAGTGTCGGTCTAACAAAAAAGTCAATTCTTCGATCATAGGGATCAATTTCTAGTCGCATAGCTTCATAATAATTCTGCAAAAGTATAACAAAGCTCCCATTTTCTTAGGACAGAGTTTTAAAAGTTGCTCATAATTCAACAAAGATGATTATATACAACTACAATATCATACCCACTTAAATACAATTTTATACAAATTTTATACAATATGTCTTTCGTGTATTTTTGTATTTGATTTATACACAGTAAAAATAAATTTCATACGACTAATTATATATTATACAACTTATCTACAACTTTCACACATTATTTCTACTCAGTTAAATACAACTACAATGACATACAACTTAAATACAAAATTTATACAATATGTCTTTTGTATATTTTGTATCTGATTTATACATAGTAAAAATAAAATTCATACAATTAATTATATATTATACAATTATCTACAACTTATCTACAATTTTCTTATATTATTTTTACACAGTTATATACAACTACAATATCATACAACTTAAATATAATTGTTATACAATATTATTCAACTTTCATACAATAGTTAAATATAAATATATATATATATATATATATATATATAAACAACATAATATAATTTTTCTACAATTTCGTAAATATAATGTATATCATGTCTTCTTCTTCTTCTTCTTCTTCTTCTTCTTCGTCGGGTTTCAATCTGAAATTCAGCAAAAATCAAGTCTAATCTTCACTAAAACACCTTCTAAATTGAGATATAAACTCCAAACCATATTCTCAATTGTTTGCAACAACACCCAATCCAAACAAATAATGATTTTTGAAAATCCAAATTCGATTTCAAAGCTTCAATATTTTTTAATGGATGTCAATGGTGGAATTGCTGCTCTCTTTTCATTTGCTTTGCATTACTGAAATTAGGGATTGAGTGATAGAGAGATACGTAGAGAGAATTCTCAATTCTTTGCAACAACACCCAATTCAAACAAATAATATTTTTTGAAAACCCAAATTCGAATTGAATGTTCAAAGCTTTTTAATGGCTGTCAATGGTGGAATCGTGGGTGAGTGCAAGATACGTTGGGGAGAGGGTGAGATGTGAAGAGAGAAACGTGGAGGGAGTGGAAGATACGGTAAAGTGATTTTAGGACACTAATTATTATCATTAATTCCCTTAAAATGTACATAAATAATAATTGGGTATATAAAATATATTATAGTAAAATTTGAATAGGAAAGGTAATATAGTTTCATATAATGTATAGGAATGTAAAAATTTCTGTAAAAAAACTGTAAGTTGAATAACTAAGTAAAAATGTCTCATGCGTGCGAGAATCTGTGGGCCAATTGTCCGACATATTTGTAACATAGTCATGGCCCATATGTCACTAAAACGGAACTGCCCAACAAAGGCCCATATCTCAGTTATATCCTAAAGACTAGGGGTTTTTGCATCTATACTTGTTTTTTTGGTCACGTTTTAATTTATATCTTCTTTGTAAAAAAAATTACAAACGTACCCATTTTTCGCATAAACTTCAGGCAAACGGGTTTGAAGTAGCAAAGGCTTTCACACAAATTTTAGCATTCTAGGCTTTTTCAAAAACTTCAGCAGAAGTGCTGAAGTTATTTAGTTCATTTGTAAAAACTTCAGCACTAAATAAGCTGAAGTTTTATCCTGAATTAATTTGTTTTGTCATAAAGCTTTTTCAAAAACTTCAGCATCTTCTGCTGAAGTTAATTAGTTCAGTTGTAAAAACTTCAGCACTCTATATGCTGAAGTTTTGTCCTGGTTTCATTAGTTTTGTCGTCATTAGCTTTTTGAAAAATTTCGACAGAAGATGCTGAAGTTATTTAGTTTAGTTGTAAAAACTTCAGCACCCAATATGCTAAAGTTTTGTCCTGGATTCAATAGTTTATCATAAAATGTTTTTTGAAAAACTTTAGCAGAAGATGTTGAAGTTATTCAGTTTAGTTGTAAAAACTTCAGCACTCAATATACTGAAGTTTTGTCCTGGATTAATTAGTTTTGTCATAAAGCTTTTTCAAAAACTTCAGCAAAAGATGTTGAAATTATTTAGATCATTTGTAAAAACTTCAGCACTAAATAAGCTGAAGTTTTGCACAGGTATCAGGAAGATTTTTGCCTGAAATTGTAAAAATTAGGGTATAAGTAAATAATTTTAAAAATATGGATATAGATTAAATGGGGGCGACCAAATAAGGCGTCCGTACAATTTCTACTGAAGATTATTATGCTTATCTCAATTCTTCAGCACATTATGCAAAAGACTTGGAATCAAATTCAAGGAATTCACAAACTAAGAGGATAAGAAACATTGTATTACTTCATTTCAATCGAACAATAAATACAAAAAGTAATCATTTATAGAAACCAACCAAAAATATGACTTGAAACTATAATAAGAATAGAGATGGACCTTGGGAAGTATTTGACTTTTGAGCTTTACAGTAGGTGAATCCAAGAGCAAATAAGAATCCAGTAGGGGACCTCGATGAAGCGAAACCTCGTCGGACGACACTCGAACCTCGATGGAAAAGCGGCTTCGAACCCCAACTCGACGGTGTTAACCCAACTCTATCACGGGTGATTTCATGGTGCTGAAATGGTGGTGCTACATCTGGCTTTTGTGAGTGTTTAGGGGTGGTTTAAGGATGTTTTTTGGAGCTGTTTGGGGTGGAAATGAAGATCTTTTCACTGGTTTTCATGGCTGTTCGGAGCTCGTTAATGGCGGAAACGAAGTGGTGTCTTTGTGGTTTTAGGCTGGCCTTCTATGGAGCTCTGGGTGAACTTTTGGGAACTGTTTTTGGTGCTCAAGTGGGGGAGAAGGAAATTGTTTTTCCAAATCTCTTTCGTCCTTCTCGTCTCTCCCTATTTCCGAATCCCCCGTGCCCTTTTGTTGTTTTTTTTTCCCGTTTTGTGTGTGTTTTTTGTGTGCTATATAGGGAATGTTTGTACATAGGCTGGGGAATGAGGGTGTGTGTGCTTTGCAAAATTTGTGACAAAGTCGGATGGGGATGAATCTTTGCTTGTTGGCCAATTGTGATTGGTTCTTTTTTTTTTTTGGTAGTATTTTCTTTTCTTGATAATAAATAAGTAAATAAAAATCAAGGTAAAATTACTATACTCAAGCCTCTAACTTATAAATTGTACCAAACTATATAAAACTATATACTATATATATATAATATATATATATAG
>ML404751.1:112770-203196 GCA_005239525.1 Nicotiana knightiana | reverse complement strand
TATATATATATATATATATTTTTTATTTTTTATTTTTATTTTTTTTTTTTGAAACTTTTTTTTCTTTGTAAATGAAAATAAAACTAATACTCTAAAAATATGTAACTTTTTTTTGTATTTTTAATTTTATCAAATAAACTTACTAAACAGTGAAATAAAGCCAATATTAAACTTAGCAAATATTTACATACTAAAAATTGATGAAATTTTTTAAATATAGTCAAAAATTAGGTGTCACAGTGACTTGTGTGTAAAGTTTGGAGTCAATGGGATGTGATTTAATAGGTTTTGGCGTCATTTGTAGAAGTTGAAATTCCTTAGTTTCAATAGGCTTGAATTGGGGTGTGATTCGTGTTTTTGAAGTTGTTTGATGTGATTTGAGGGCTCGACTAAGTTCATATGAGATTTTGGGACTTGTTGGTATATTTGGTTGAGGTCAGGGGGCCTCGGGTTGATTCCGAATGGTTAATGGATCAAAAGTTGGAATTGAAAGGTTGTTGAAGCTGGACTCTGCTGGTGTAACCGCACCTGCGGAGCTTTGATCTCAAATAAGAGCTCGTATGTGCAGACTGGATTGCGCAGATGCGAGTTTGGAGGGGAGTGTTCAGGTGGCCGCAGGTGCGAGGTAATTGCCGCACTGCGCGACCGCAGATGCGACAGGTGGACCACAGAAGCGGAATTGGGCAAGGGAGTTGGGTTCTGCAGATGCGACTTGGAGGCTCGCAGAAGCGAGTCCGCAGAAGTGGAGGAAGGAACCGCCTGAGCGAGTGGAAGCCACAGAAGCGGGTATGTTGTCACTTCTGCGATGCCGCAGATGCGGCTAAGTTTTTCGCTGAAGCGAATGTGCTGGACAGAACACTTAAATACAAAGGTTCATGATTTTGCTCCATTTTAAACATTTTATGCTCGGGTTTTGGCGATTCTTGAAAGGATTTTCAAGGAGTTTCTTGAGGTAAGTCCATTGTGGTAATTTTTTATCAATAATCTTGTTTCCCCATAGATTTCCCCACCTTTTTTGTGTGTATTTAAGGTGTAAATTTGGTGTTTGAGGCTAGGGATTGGAGAGTTTGATTTGAGGATTTGGGTGACGATTTACTGTCGGATTTTGATAAATTTGGTATGGTTGGAATCGTGGTTGAATGGGCTTTCGGTTTTCGTGAATTTTATCGAATTTTGTGACATGGATGTCGTGCCCCCCTTTTCCTCGCGAAATCGAGGTTTCGACATTCTGTGATAACTCATTTCCTTTTGGGATGGGGTATGAAATTTGAAGAAACGGATTAAGGTGCGTTAGGGTACCTAAAGCAAATAACTCATAAACCGGTTTACACTACCAAAGATTGGGTAAGGGCTCGAAATTACCTTGAGCGGAAGGTGTTAGGCAACCCTTGAGGTCCACAACGGTGGGTCCCGGCCAAACTCAATTTAAGTGAATTATTCATAAAGCAACTTGAACAAATAAAGATTATTAAAAAAAATCGGAATAAAGGGGTCCTAAATTTATTAGCCTATAGGATCACTTCTATACAATACTCGGTAAACTTTCCTCAAATAAAGGTGTTACGCGTAGCATTAGCGCACAGGTCATCATATCCTTTACTACCCAATTACCCTCCCCTTAATTATTATCTAAGCGTTCTAGTAGTATCGAGTATGTATCCTATGCGTGCATTACCCGTCCCTTTCCTATGTCCCTGGAGGTGCTTAGGACTTCTATTAAGGCGGTTCTAGACTCACATATGGTGCTTAAAAGGAGAAAACTAGGTGTCAAACAAAAACAAATTGGACTATCACATAAGGAACCATTAAAGGGGCTCATATTTACTTCCACAAGTAAACAAACAATTGCATGCCTCAAACAATATTTTTAAAAGATTTAAAGTCCTATAGCAGGATATCTAGATGAGTACAAAGTAGAATATACAACATTTTATTAAGACGAGGCAGTGATTACCTAATTAGTTTGCCTACTGATTTTATGACTTATCAATCTGGGCAGTTTGTAAGTAGTCAAACAAACACAGTTTTAAACTTCAGAACATTAATCAACCTACAGGTCTGCCTAGGTGATAACGGGGCAGGATCTTATAGACATAGTATCTAAGCGTTAATCGAATCATAATAATAAACTAGCGATTGATTTATAGCACTCAGATTTTATCTGTTTAGACCCTATAGGCATGCTGTCTATGCACTGAAAATGATCATAAGCAATATTTCAGGACACAGAAATTGGTTTTACATTTTTTTATCTCCACAAACATGATATCTAAGTGTCAGACTGTTTTTGTACTTATTCCTTATAGACACGACGGTTGAGTGATGAAATTGATTTTATATGCTCTTCCTATAGGCATGATATCTAGGCGAATAGGGTTGTTAGCCAGTTTTCGAGCAAATTCAACAAGGGAATTCCTAGGGACATGATTTCTAATGCACACAGAATTGGTGAATAACCTAGAAACAGAATTTCTAATGCAAATGTGAAATGCAGGATTTCAAGGAATGAGACAAGCCCTATAGACATGGTTTTTAATGCATATAGATAATCATGACAATCCTATGGGTATGATTTTTACCCGACCCCCACAAAGTTATATATATAAAAGTCCCTCTCAGTTTTACTAATAACCCCAAAAATCTGTTTATACAAGAATTATTACAGACCAGATATAAATAAATTACAGAATGAAATTACTATGTTATAGGGAGTCTGAATATGCCCAACAGTAAACCTGGAAGCAGGGCCTCCAACCAAGTTTGAAGTATGCCATATCTCATAGTATACCAAATGGTCTTCTGGTGCATCAAAGTTCCCAAAGATTTCAGGGACCCTGGGCAATGCTCACACCAGAAACCCTTTCAAAGAAACAATTTTGTGAACAAGTGTGGAAAAGCCACCCCCAGTGTGTCATAGTTCGGAGGAGTCTCATGGACTCCCAGGCAGTGCTCACACTGGAGGGGCATGACCCTAGATATTCTAAGAGTAGGAGTTGAAAATAGTATATAGGAATATTTTTAGGAAAATAATTCAGAAGTAAAAATAGGAGTAAACAGAGTCATTGCAGCACTCTAAGTTCAAACAAAGATTTTCAGCAATCAAAAATATGATCATGATTATTTCAAGCAGAGTTTCATATTGCCTAGATTGGCTTAGTTTATCACTAGGTGAGCATATAGCATACTGGGATCAGAATAATAAACAGACAACCACACAGAGAAGGGTAGCAGGGGTTGGGAACATAGAAGTCCTTAATCAAGAATATATGAAACAGGGCAAGAGTGAAAGTATGCTAGTTGTGAAACAAGTGGATTAGTATTCTAGATCAGATAAGAACATGCTAGAGTCATATTGACATGATGGGCCAGACAATTTCATGACAGTTGAGACAAGCTGGTTAACAGAGAGACATAAAGCAGGCAAAGGCAAGTTGATAGACAAATTACATAACATACTAAATAGGACCTAATGACAGAGATAAACATGTTGATTAGGATCAATAAACAAGAAAGACAAGAATTCAACTACACAGAAGTAGTTATGCTGATCAACAAATAGGAAAGACAGAAATTTAACTACACAGAAGTAATTATTGCTAATTAGAATCGACCAAATAGGAAAGACAGAAGTAGTCATGTTAATTGAAATCAATACACAGGAGAGACATGGGTTTGACTACACAGAAGTAAAGCAATAGACATGAAATCACATACGTTTAAAATTCATAGAATAATGAACGACAATAGGAGGGGAGACATACCAGTTAAAATAGCAAACAAGAAGGTAAAATGATGCAGAACCCAATAGTCTAGCCTTGGCTTTCAGCCGGCTAGACAGTGTAGCAAACACAAGTAACAGATAGGTTTGAATAAGAGCAAGAGTTTGTGTGTGTGTGTGTATGTGTTTCTTTTTTAATGTGTTCGTGTCTTGAAAGAAAATCAGAATGAAGTTTATATAGCACTTAGCAAGGTAAATAAATAAGGCAAGAATAAAATCAGAGTTCATAAAACAAGGTAATCAATCAGTTAATTGAGGAATTAAGTCAATCAGTTCACACAAAAGAATCCGGAAAGGAATCCTTAAAATGGGGAGAACTCTCAAATTGGGATTCAAATAAGGTAAGTGGGTCAATGTCTCGACCCAAATTCCCCCAACCTTAGGGATCGTGATGGCGTCTAATACTACACTTGCTAGGCAAGCCAATGTTAGAGTTCGCTCCATTATTTCCGTTGATTAATCATTTAAACAGGATAGAACAATTTTAAATTAACTCAATCTAATGGCTTTCAATAATAATTCCAAATATAAGATAAATAAATAATAAATTAAGCGAGCCACGAACTAATTAAATAAATCTATAACTACCCCAGAGTCTGGTGTCACATTTCACGAACTACTAAAGAATACTACAAATACTGGGCTGAAAGAAATAGTGTAACTGTTCTGAGTATACTAAAATAATTTTTTAAAAATAGGAGAAGACCCTCGGGATCTGCGAACGCCGACAGATATACCTCGTGTCTCCGAATAAATGAATAGCCGCTATAAATATCTCTATTGTTGGTCGGTACCTGAATCTGCACAAAAGAGTGCAGAGTGTAGTATCAGTACAACCGACCCCATGTACTGAGCAAGTGCCGAGCCTAACCTCGACGAAGTAGTGACGAGGCTACGGCGGGGCATTTACAACATATAACCTGTGACAATAATATATGAAGCAAGAAGGAAAAATCTAAACAAATAAATAAACACTACAACATCAATAAAATAACTCAACCGCCTTTTTCAAGGTCTCAGCTATAACCAATACTCAAGTAAATATCCAAGTTTCCAAACTTTACTTTAAAATAATCACACGTATGAATATAAGAAAACAGTAGAATAAAACAGGAATTTCCAAATCCTTAAAATTTAAAAATCAGTAAAGCATCATTATTTCCCATTTTCACTGTCTTGTTGCGGCGTGCAAACCGATCCCACCTATTCACCTTTATTGCAATCAATTTATTCACCCCTATCACAATCAATTAGCCACCCTTATCACAGCCCCCTTATCACAACCCCTAATCACAATCAGTTTTGTTTATTCATCAAAAACTTTCACAGTGCAGGCCAAGCCTTTCACAACACTTTTATATCAACAATTTCAAACAGAAAACAATATAGCTCGTAAGCTTTAAACAATATCATCCCACAATAAAACCAGCAAAAATATATATATCACCTCCGTAACACTGTCAACCCAACTCAGTCTTTATGTATCATGATAAAATCGAGAGAACAGCCAACACTTTTAGCACACTTACAACAACAATAGAAAATAATCAATTGAGACCAAATAACCACGTGAACCTCAACAATCACGAAACAATTAAACAACATTTCTCGCAACTTCCTCAATAATATCAAAATGAAACCAACATGAATATAAATATATATACTTCGTAAAAATAATACCAAACCGCTCAACCGTTTTGTACCACAAGGAAACCAGCTAAAATAACTAATACTCTTTCCAAAATAATCACAACAATATTTAACAACAAAATAATAAGGCCAAGTAGTCATAGAAACAATAATGAACAATTAAGACAAGAATCAATTAAGTTGGGAACGGGAAATGGATCATGTTTAACAGGCAATTTGGTGGTGCATAGATACTCGTCACCTCACCTATACACCCCACACATGCATTTCACATAGCAAACAAGTGGATGTTCCTATTCCCTCAAGTCAAAGTTAGACGAAACACTTGCATCAATTTTGTAGGTCGTTCACTGCTCAATTATAGCTTTTCCCTTAGAATCTTGCTCTAACTTTCTCGAATCTAATCATAATTAACTCAATATCATCAATTAATGCTAAAGGAACTAACTTTATTGAAAATATAATTTTTTCCTAAGTTTTCTCAAAAAAAGTGAAAACTCTAACCCGGGCCGGCTTGGTCTAAACTCGGGGTTCGGACCAAATTTCGTTTACCCATTCACCCACGAACCCAAATATATAATTAGTTTGAAATCCGACCTCAATTCGATATAAAAATTCAATTTTTACAAAATTCCCTAATTCAAACCAAACCCTCAAATTTTACCATGAAAATTCTTAGCTTTTGATTTAAAAGTGATGAAAAACAATAAGAAATTGAAAGAGTGAAGTTTAGAATTGATTACCTATGACTTGGGGATGATATTTGGTGAAGCAAATCGTTCCTAGGACTGTGGGGTTCGAAAATATGAAGAAGAAGAAGAAGGCCTGCCCGTTTTTAAATTATTTATATACTGCCTGGGCAATTACTCTAGGCGTTTGCATCTGGGGGGGGGGTGCGTTTGCATATAACAAAATGACCCCCACCTATTTTACTCTATGCGTTCGCATCTGGAGGGTGCGTTCGCATAGAACAAAATGACCCCCCACCTATTTTAGTCTATGCGTTCGCATCTGGGGGGTGCGTTCACATAGAACAAAATGATCCCCCACCTATTTTACTCTATGTGTTCGCGTTCATAGGGGTGCGAACGCAATGCACAAAATAGTTGTGCACCAGCAACAGCAAAGACACCAGAAATTTCAAGTGCAAAAACATCCCGTGGCCTATCCGAAACTCACCCGAGCTCTCGATGCTCTAAATAAAACATGCCCGTAAGTCTAAAAATATCATACGAACTTGCTCGTGCGATCAAATCATGAAAATAACATATAAAACTATGAATTAAACCTCAAAACTCATCATTTTCATCAAGAACTCTTATAGTTCATAACTTTTCAACCGGATGTTTGAATCACGTCTAACGAACTCCGTTTTTCACCAAATTTCGCAATTAACCTTTAAACATTATAACAAACCTGTACCGGGCTCCGGAACAAGAATTCGAGCCTGATACCAATGATTTCAAACATTAGTTCTGTTCTTTATTTCATAATTATTTCAGCAAAATAATTTCTTTCAGAAATTGATTTCTAAGGCTTGGGACCTCAGAATTCATTTCTGGGCATACGCCCGAGTCCCATATTTTACTGCGGACCTTCCGGGATCGTTGGAACACAGATCCGGGTCCGTTTACTCAAAATGTTGACCAACATCAACCATAATCAAATTTAAAATTCTAGAAATCACTATTTCTCATATTTTCACAAGCTTTCTAGTTTCACGCCCGGACTGCGCACACAAATCGAGGTATTTAAAATTAATCTTTTTATGGCTATTAAGCATGGAAAAGAGTCTAAATTTATAAAATGACCCCTTGGGTCATCACAATCTCCACCTCTAAAACACACGTTCGTCCTCGAACGGACATAGAAAGTTACCTGAATTGGCAAATAAGTTTGGATATCTACTCTGCATGTCCGACTCGGACTCCCAAGTGGCTGCCTCAACGGGCTGGACTCTCCACTGCACTTGAATTGAAGGATAACTCTGGAGGCAATGCAAGTCTATAAGCTACCTCCCCCACTCTATCAAGAATCTCAAATGGCACGATATACCTAGGGCTCAACTTACCCTTCTTTCCAAACCTCATATCACCCTTCGTGGGCGACACACGAAGAAATACCCTCTCTCCAACCATGAATGCCACATTACGAACCTTACGATCAGTATAACTCTTTTGCCTAGATTGAGCCGCACGAAGTCTCTCCTGAATAATCTTGACCTTATCTAAGGCCTCCTGAACTAAGTCTATACCCAACAACCGAGCCTCTTTCGGTTCAAACCATCCAACTGGCGATCTGCACCGTCTACCATATAACGCCTCATAAGAAGCCATCTGAATGCTCGACTGATAACTATTATTATAAGCAAACTCCGCTAATGGCAAGAACTGATCCCACGAACCTCCAAAGTCAATAACACAAGCGCGGAGCATATCCTCCAATATATGAATGGTACACTCGGACTACCTGTCAGTCTGAGGGTGAAATGTTGTACTCAACTCTACTCGGGTACCCAACTCACGCTGAATTGCTCTCCAAAAGTGCGAAGTAAACGACGTACGTCGATCAGAAATGATAGACACATACACACCATGAAGGAGAACAACCTCCCGAATATATAACTCAGTCAACCGCTCTGAAGTATAAGTACTTGTCACAGGAATAAAATGTGCTGATTTAGTCAGCCTATCCACAACCACCCAAACTGCGTCGAATTTCCTATGGGTCTGTGGGAGCCCAACAACGAAGTCCATAGCGATACGCTCCCACTTCCACTCAGGAATCTCTATCTGCTGAAGCAAACCACCAGGTCTATGATGTTCATACTTTACCTGCTGACAGTTTAAGCAACGAGCCATATACGCCACAATGTCCTTTTGCATCCTTCCCCCATCAATAATGCTGCCTCAAATCTTGGTACATTTTAGCTGCACCTGGGTGATACAATATGGTGACATCATAATCTTTTAGTAATTCTAATCATCTTCGCTGCCTCAAATTTAGATCTTTCTGCTGGAATAAGTACTGGAGGCTGCGATGGTCAGTAAAAACCTCACACGGCACGCCATAAAGATAATGCCTCCAAATTTTCAATGCATGCACAATGGCTGCCAACTCTAAGTCATGAACAGGGTAATTCTTCTCATGGACTTTCAACTGACGAGACGCATACGCAATCACTCTGCCATCCTGCATCAACACTGTCCAAGGCCAACTTGGGAAGCATCACAATACACCGTGAAAGACCCTGAATCTGATGGTAACACCAACACCAGTGTTGAAGTCAAAGCTGTCTTGAGCTTCTGAAAGCTCCACCCACACTCGTCTTACCATTTGAATGGAACACCTTTTCGGCTCAATATGATCTTAATAGTTGTTCATAATCAATTACAGAATCACCCAATAACTTCACTTAACAATAATCCCCTGTCTACCCTTCACAATACTGATAACGAGATGCCATTCATGAAGACCTCATAATTATATATCCAAATTAACGAGTCTAATTTAACGTCACACGGACGTGCACATACCTCGTAAGTCAAAGCTCAATAATTATAACACGGATTTGGCAAATTATGCACAGTATATTAATTAATTAATTTATTTATTTACTTATTATTAGTATTGCTTTTATTATTATTTATTTATTTATTATTATGATTATCATCATTATTTTATACATAAATCGTTGAATAAGCCTAACAGGCACAACTCCCTACTAGTACTATAGTAAAAGTTTAATTCACAAGGGAGAATTTAAACACAAGAATTTTCGTCACAAGGACCTCGTCCTTACATAACTTCCACCGCGGCTCGTAATCCGATTTAAACATCTCCAATCATTTTAAAAAGCGAGAATCTCTCCCTCAATTATGAATGACAAGTAGTATGCATATCGTGCCAATCGAAACTTTCCATTTTTCTTCTTTTAAATATTTTCCGCTAAACAAAACTACACCACCTAATGATAAACATAGCTATATCCATAGAGTTTCTCAATACATGTATTCACATAAGTAGATTTTTTTGAGTTACGAAGTTCACCTGAGAGTGGAGCATATTAGAAGAAGTTTATTAGATACGCATAACCGAATTACGTTCAGAAAATCATCACTCTATAATAATTAGATATTTTTCTTGTAATGACATCATTTAATGTAATGACCTCAGCCATACCATAGAAAGTATATCAACAGGCTGGTCTCCACCTCTAGGAATCTATCCTCCACCTCTAACATTCTGGCCTCTACCTCTAACTACCTGAACCCTACCCCTTGCTGGCTGGGCAGGTGGTATTGGAGCTGGTGGTGGAACTATAGCACGAGAACCATGCTGCTGAAACTGATTACCCGCGTAATTCGGATAAGTCCTCCGGACATGCCCATAGTCACCACACTAGAAACATCCTTGCTGAAGAGTATGCTGACACGGACGAATCAGATGATCACGCGGAACACTCTGCAGAGGAGGTGCTCTAATAGGAGCTGAATGAGCACTATAAACCAGAAGGAGGCAAATAAGAACCACAACCAGCCGAAGTACCATGTGAATCCTGTAGTGCCGAATGGAATGGTCTGGAAGAATGACCTCTGCTAAATGAAGTCCCGCCTCCAGACGAGGCACCACTGAAACCACCGGAATGGCGAGGTCTCTTGTCTGACCCCTGACCTCCCATCCCAAGAACCGGCTCAACCCTCCTAGCTATATTAGTTTCATCCTGTAAAGAAATCTCGGTCCCTGTCTCCTTGGCTATCTGCAACCTGATGGGCTGAGCAAGGCCGTCAATAAACCGTCTGACTCTCTCTCTCTCTCTCTTTGGGCAATAAGAGAATGGCATGCCTAGCCAAATCCACAAAACGAGTCTCATACTGGGTCACAGTTATACTGCCCTGCTGAAGTCGCTCAAACTGACGACGGTTCTCCTCTTGGGTAGTAACATGAAAGAAATTTTCCAAAAAGAGATGAGAGAACTGATCCCAAATCAGAGCAGGTGATCCAACTGGCTTGGTCAACAGAAAATCCCTCCACCATTTCTTGGCGGAACCAGTTATCTGAAAAGCAGAAAAATCGACCCCATTGGTCTCCAAAATACCCATATTACGCAGAACCTCATGACAACTGTCCAGATATTCCTGAGGATCCTCTGAAGTAGCACCACTGAAATGGACAGGGAATAACTTAATGAACCTGTCAAGTCTCCACAAAGCATCAGTAGACATAGATGCCCCATTAACGGGCGACACTGCTGCAACTGGCTGAATTACCCCAACGGGATTGGCTATCGGGGTCTTAACCTGAGGTTTAGTCTGAACTGGAATGTGGGTAGCAGGAGTCTATACCCCTCCTCCAGCCTGAGATATGGCTACTGCAACAAGGAATGTCCCCGTCTGGGCCACACTCTCCATCAAGCCCACTAAATGGACCAAAGCATCTTGAAGAATCGGGGTAGCAATAAACCTCTCGGGAACCTGAGCTGGCCCCGCTGGAACGGCCTGAGCTGGAACCCCATCTTTAATCTCAATCTGGGGTTCCGCAGCTAGCGCTGTTGCCTGAGCAATGGGCTGAGTCCTACCCTTGCCTCGGCCTCTGGTGCGGCCTCGACCTTTGCCCCTAGTAGGAGCTGCTGCTGCTGGAGGATTGGAATGCTGGTCAGTGGAAGAAGAAGCACGTGTCCTCGCCATCTGCGAGAAAATAGAAGAATCTAATTAGTATTTGGGATACTAGTATCGCACGATAGAGTAGAAATAAAATGGAGTTGTTTCCTAACTCAATAGCCTCCGAAAGATAAGTACAAACGTCTCCGTACTGACCCTTCAGACTCTACTAAGCTTGTTCATGAATTGTGAGACCTAACCAACCTAGTGCTCTGATACCAACTTGTCACGATCCAAATTCCCCCAACCTTAGGTATCGTGATGGCGCCTAACACCACACTTGCTAGGCAAGTCAATATTAGAGTTCGCTCAACTATTTCCGTTAATTAATCATTTAAACAGGATAGAAAAATTTTAAATTAACTCGATCTAATGGATTTCAATAAATAATTCCAAATATAAGATAAATAAACAATAAATTAAGCGAGCCACGAACTAATTAAATAAATCTAGAACTACCACAGAGTCTGGTGTCACAATTCACGAACTACTAAAGAATACTACAAATACTGGGCTGAAAGAAATAGTGTAACTGTTCCGAGTATACTAAAACAATTTTATAAAAATAGGAGAAGACCCTCGGGATCTGCGAATGCCGGCAGATATACCTCGTGTCTCTGAATAAATGAATAGCCGCTCTAAATATCTCTACTGTTGGTCGGTACCTGAATCTGCATAAAAGATTGGAGAGTGTAGTATCAGTACAACCGACCCCATGTACTGAGTAAGTGCCGAACCTAACCTCAACGAAGTAGTGACGAGGCTACGGCGGGGCATTTACAACATATAACCTGTGACAATAATATACGAAGCAAGAAGGAAAAATTTAAGCAAATAAATAAACACTACAACATCAATAAATTAACTCAGCCACCTTTTTGCAAGTCTCAGTTATAACCAACACTCAAGTAAATCTCCAAGTTTCCAAACTTTACTTTAAAATAATCACATGTACGAAATATAAGAAAAACCGTAGAGTAAAACAAGAATTTGCAAATCCTTAAAATTTAAAAATCAGTAAAGCATCATTATTCCCCATTTTCACTGTCTTGTTGCGGCGTGCAATCTGATCCCACATATTCACCCTTATCGCAATCAATTTATTCACCCCTATCACAATCAATTATCCACCCCTATCACAACCCCTTTATCACAGTCCCTTATCATAATCAGTTTTGTTTATTCATCAAAAACTTTCACAGTGCAGGCCAAGCCTTTCACAATACTTTTATATCAATAATTTCAAACAAAAAATAGTATATCTCGTAAGTTTTAAACAATATCATCCCACAATAAAACCAGCCAAAATATATATATATATATCACCTCCGTAACACTGTCAACCTAACTCAGTCTTTATATACCATGATAAAATCGAGAGAATAGCCAACACTTTTAGCACACTTACAACAACAATTGGAAATAATCAATTGAGGCCAAATAACCACGTGAACCTCAACAGTCACGAAACAATTAAACAACATTTCTCGCAACTTCCTCAATAATATCAAAATGAAACCAACATGAACACAAATATATATACTTCGTAAAAATAATGCCAAACCGATAAACCGCTTTGTACCACAAGGAAACCAGCTAAAACAATCAATACTCTTTCCAAAATAACCACAAAAATATTTAACAACAAAATAATAAGGCCAAGTAGTCATAGAAACAATAATGAACAATTAAGACAAGAATCAANCTTTGACTCGAGAGAATAGCCAACACTTTTAGCACACTTACAACAACAATTGGAAATAATCAATTGAGGCCAAATAACCACGTGAACCTCAACAGTCACGAAACAATTAAACAACATTTCTCGCAACTTCCTCAATAATATCAAAATGAAACCAACATGAACACAAATATATATACTTCGTAAAAATAATGCCAAACCGATAAACCGCTTTGTACCACAAGGAAACCAGCTAAAACAATCAATACTCTTTCCAAAATAACCACAAAAATATTTAACAACAAAATAATAAGGCCAAGTAGTCATAGAAACAATAATGAACAATTAAGACAAGAATCAATTAAGTTGGGAACGGGAAAAAGATCATGTTTAACAGGAAATTTGGTGGTGCATAGATACTCGTCACCTCACCTATACACCACACACATGCATTTCACAAAGCAAACAAGTGGGAGTTCCTATTCCCTCAAGTCAAAGTTAGACCAAATACTTACCTAATTTCGTAGGCCGCTCATTGCTCAGTTATAGCTTTTCCCTTAGAATCTTGCTCTAACTTGCTCGAATCTAATCATAATTAAATCAATATCATAAATTAATGCTAAATGAACTAACTTTATTGAAAACATAATTTTTTTCTAAGTTTTCTCAAAAAAAGTGAAAACCCGATCCCGGACCCGCTTGGTCTAAACTCGGGGTTCGGACAAAATTTCATTTACCCATTCACCCACGAAACCAAATATATAATTAGTTTTGAAATACGACCTCAATTCGATATAAAAATTCGATTTTTACAAAATTTCCTAATTCTACCCAAACCCTCAATTTTTTCCATGAAAATTCTTAGCTTTTGATTTAAAAGTGATGAAAAATAATAAAGAATTGAAAGAGTGAAGTTTAGAATTGATTACCTATGACTTGGGGATGATATTTGGTGAAGAAAATCGTTCCTAGGGATGTGGGGTTCAAAAATATGAAGAAGAAGAAGGTCTGCCCGTTTTTAAATTATTTATATACTGCCTGGGCAATTACTTTATGCGTTCGCATCTGGGGGGTGCGTTCGCATAGAACAAAATGATTCCCCACCTATTTTACTCTATGTGTTCGCATTTGGGGGTGCGTTCGCATAGAACAAAATGACTCCCACCTATTTTACTCTATGCGTTCGCATCTGGGGGGTGCGTTCGCATAGAACAAAATGACCCCCCACCTATTTTACTCTATGCGTTCGCATCTGGGGGGTGCGTTCGCATACAAAATGACCCCCCACTCTCCCACCTATTTTACTCTATGCGTTCGCGTTCATAGGGGTGCGAACGCAATGCATATAATAGATGTGCACCAGCAACAACAAAGACACCAGAAATTTCAAGTGCAAAAACATCCCGTGGCCTATCAGAAACTCACCCGAGCCCTCGGGGCTCTAAACAAAACATGCACGCAAGTCTAAAAATATCATACGGATTTACTCGTGCGATCAAATCATGAAAATAACATGTAAAACTATGAATTAAACCTCAAAACTCATCATTTTCATCAAGAACTCTTATAATTCATAACTTTTCAACCGGATGTCTGAATCACGTCTAATGAACTCTGTTTTTCACCAAATTTCACAGTTAACCTTAAACATCATAACAAACCTGTACCGGGCTCTGGATCCAGAATTCAGTCCCGATACCAATGATTTCAAACATTAATTCTTTTCTTTATTTCATAATTATTTCAGCAAAACAATTTCTTTCAAAAATTGATTTCTAAGGCTTGGGACCTCGGAATTCATTTCCGGGCATACGCCCGAGTCCTATATTTTACTGCGGACCTCCAGAGATCGTCGAAACACAGATCCGGGTCAGTTTACTGAAAATGTTGACCAAAGTCAACTATAATCAAATTTAAAATTCTAGAAATCACTATTTCTCATATTTTCACATAAAAGCTTTCCGGTTTCATGCTCGGACTGTGCAGGAAAATCAAGGTATTTAAAATTAGTTTTTATGGCTATTAAGCATGGAACAGAGTCTAAATTTATAAAATAACTCCTTGAGTCATCAGAGTCAATTACTGACCACGTAGGAGTAAATTAAATCCCTAAGTTAGACTAGTAGTCTAATTAGGGCAAGTAGTACTAATTAAAGTCACAAAATAAGGAAAATAGGTAAAATCACAGAGAAACACTAATTTTAACAGGAAAATATAATTCGAACCCTAAATAAAATCAGTCAATATATACTGATTGACAGAGATAAACAATAATGGGAAGATATTGAAGTAAACAATGAAATTTGCAGAAAAACCTAGGGTTTAAAGCATAACACAAAATTAGTCGAACTAGTAAAGATAAACAGATTCAAACACTTAGAAGCTTAAAAACCCTTTTGAAGAAAACTTAATACGAAACCCACTTAAAATCGTCTCATATCTACAAGGATCTGAACAGACCCCAGTAGAAAGAGAATAGGTTTTAGAAAAGATGACAGAGATGAAAGGAAATCTGGTTCGGAACCATAGATTCGAGCCATAAACACGAAGAAAGTAATACTCACAAATGGAGATGGCCATAGATAGGCTCATGAAAAGGTTTTGAACAAAATCTGGGTTGAATCTCTTTGAGATTCTTCCACAAGTCAACATAATCGAACAACTAGAAGAGGTGAGAGGCCGGTAGGGGCCGTAAATTACAGAGAAACCCCATGAACGGGTGGTTCACGTGAAGATGGGCTAGGGTTAGGGAGAAGGGTTTGATAGAGAAGGGGAGAGGGAAGGGAAACAGGGGCAGTGAAACAAAAGAAATGAGGAGGGGTTAGGGTTAGGTTAGATTAAAAAAGGAAAGGGTAACGTGGACCGTTGATCCCAGATATCAACAACCACGTTTAGAGAAGGCTTCTGGGTCGGGTTAGGTGGGGAATTGGGACTGGGTAGGTTTAGGGCTAGGATCTTAAGTAACTGGGCTGGTAAACTCAGGTTAGGTCCGAAATTAAAATGAATTCAAAGGGGCTATTTGTTAAATATCTAATTAATTAATAAAAAAATATTTTCATGCATAAAAGTGATTTAAAAATAATTACTTGATATTATAAAATATAAAAAGCTATTTTTTGGCGAAAATAAGGTAATAATGTATACATGGGCTATTATTGCAAAGTTATTGCAATTGGAACCCAAAAATATAAATAATGGTATTCATGCAACAATTAAATCTTGGTATAAATATAAAATGATAAAAATTAAGCAATAAAATCATTATGAAACTATTTGTGATTGAATTAGTAATTATTTATATAATAAAAATACTGGGACAAAATTAATTAAAAAATCTTTTAAAATGCAGAAATTATGGAAAAATATTATTTGATGCTCATGCATTATTTTTGAAGATATATATGCATTTTGAAACTAATATAGGAAAAAATTGGGTATCAACAATGGACCCGGGGGCCGGCTTTTGAGTCAATTTTTGACTTTTGATTAACAACTTGGCATTTTCTTATGGAGTTGATTCCTTTAGCCCGTATTGATTATATCGAATTGTTTATGGTTAGTTTTGAGGCATTCGGAGGCCGTTCGTGAGGCAAGGGTGTGTTGGAGTAGAGATTTGCTCGGATTGAGGTAAGTAACAATTCTAAATTTAGTTCTAAGGGTATGAAACCCCGTATTTTGTGCCATGTGTTTGGTTTTGAGGCAACACACATGCTAGGTGATGATCAAGTGGGCATGCACTGTAGGAATTGTGATTTGGTCAATTTCATGGAACTCTATAGTTGAATAATCTGTTGTTATCCGTGCATTTTTCACGTATTAGAGAAATTGAATTGCAAATCATGTTTAGACCATGTGTTGACACTGTAGGGACCCACAGAGGTCGTGTACATGTTGAATTATCTGCTAATTTGCTGTTTTGTACTCAGTCACAACTTTATTTGCATATCATATCTTAGTCTCTATTGTTTCTTGTTGATACATTATATCATTCATGTTTGGGTGAATTTTCATGATTACCGAGAGCCTGAGAGATTGGAGAGGTTGATGACTAAGTGAGGCCGAATGCCTGACTGTGAGGATATATATGGGATCGGGCTGCACGTCGCAGCATCTTTCATTGATATATGCCATGATTGTCTTGTTATAGCGCTTGGGCTGAATGAGCCCCTCCGGAGTCTGTACACGTCCCTAGTGAGCGCAGTAACCTACTGAATGCGAGTGTCGAGTGTCGAGTGCTGAGTGATTGAGAGGAATGAGTGACTATGAGGAAAGAGTGATTATGAAGTTAGAGTGAATGGGAGGACTGAGCGATTGCTGCTCTGAGAGGATGCATTAACTTCATTTTTGTTGCACTCACTGGTCATATATCACTATCTTAAAATTTCTGAGAGATATTATCTTCTGTTTTAGTTGAACTTGACATGAATTAACTATTTTTCCCTTAATGTCAAACTTGTAAGCATGCCTACCTACCTATGTTGAAATTTCTGTAATTGAACTTTAACTGTGAAGCTCGTCACTACTTTCAGTTCTTTATTTAGTCTTATTACTTGTTGAGTTGGTTGTACAAAACGTTACACCCTGCACTTCGCGTGTAGATCCAGATATTTTCGGACACGGTGGGTGTTGATTTCATCGCACAGTTGAACTTTTGGAGATTTCAAGGTAGCTGCCCGGCGTTTCGCAAACCTTGTCTCTCTTTCCCTATGTTTCTGCTTATTGTATTTAGTTTCAGACTATCATAGACCGTATTTTCCAGGCTTGTGATATATAAATACTCATGTACTCTGTGACACCTGATAATTGGAAACTTCCATGTTGAGTTTTGGATTTCTATCCCTATTTATAAAATTTTTTGTTATTTAAACTGCTTTAATTCATTTATAGTTAAATGTGTTGAAATTATTTCGTAATGCCAGTGTACGCGATATCATGTTGGGACCATCACGACAAGTTATGAAATTGGGTCTTGACAAAAGTAGTTGCCAAAATGGGGACAAGGTGACAACAATATGTCACCGAATTGTATTTAGAAAATTTCCCCCAAGATGGCCTAATATGACGTGTTGGCTAACGTGTCCAACAAGGGGTTGCCTATTTAGTTTGTTTAGGCAGAAACGCAAGCCTTCTGATTTTGTCCATTGGCGCGGCACATGGGACGCCGTTGTGCGCGCTGCTTCTTTTATCAGAGTATTTTTTCATTTCGGTTCAGAGAAGGTAGTTCTGTCCGTTTTATTTTTTATTTGGTATAAATACATTGAAAATATGTTTTTGAATGGACTTTTGACATACGAAAGATTTGAGAAGTAACTAAGATAAGAAGGCACAAGAATTCATTAAGATTTCAATTAATAATTGGTGTAATACGGAAGTTTGTATCGAATCATTAGCATTAATGTTTTTTATATTTTAAAACCTTATTGAGATAACTATTTTCATTGCTGGGGAGTAATTTTTATTAGGGAGTTGAAAAATACAGTATTTTTGATAACTTGATTAGGAATTCGATTCTTGATAATTGTTGGAATGAATTGATGGAGTTTTAATTTTTATTGTGAAGTTATTATTTCTTATTTTGCTTAATCGAAAGAGGAGCTTGATATTGAAATTCTTTACATCTTATTCTCTAGTTTAAATTCGTGATTCAAATAGGTAATCAAAAGAGCTTCTTGAATTGTTAATCGAGCTAGAAAATAGGAAAATATTCGTGAGATATTACCCTTTAGACCATAACCATTATTTTATTCGTTGCAATAGTTTACTGTGCTTCAATTGGATTAATTACTGAAACTAACGTTTAATCGATAGAGGAACATTAACTTCAAGTGTAATCTAATTATCTGTTGAATTTGCGAGAATCAATAGTATTACAGAGTGAACTAACTTAAGAATTGGATCCCGAGTCAATTATCTTGCACATGTCTAGTCAATTATCCTTATTTCTCTCGTTGATATTTATTCGTTGCTCTGTCTTTTGTGATCAATTGTTAATTGCTTAATTTTTAGTAGTTAATCATAGTTGATAATCATCAAATCAAATGTTAATTTTCCTACAGTGTAATCAACTGAAGATTATTCGAACACAGTTTAAATCCAATCTCTTTGGAGACGATAATTAAACTATAATATCTTTGACTAGCGAGCAATAATTTTATGTTGTGTTTTGCACTCGTCACACCACCAATGAGAAGATCTTGCGGTCTATATTAGGTTAATTTAGTTTTGTTACTTGTTCCGTTGAAGAGTCGAAAGATCTTGATACTCATTAGCTAGCTACAAATTCTTATATGGTTCATGATCAAAAATTGAGTAGCAGGATACGGAAGAGCAAAGCAGCCATAATCTCCAAATAATTTTCGCGTAGAAGGAACAAGTGGAAAGGAAAAAACTCAAACAAAGCTGAATAGGGAATCATATAAAGAACGATCAACACGGTCGTGATCAATAACACTCTTATAATAAAGAAGCCAAGGTCTTTTGCAAAAGTGACTGAGCAGGAGGACGTCTCTTTGTTGATGGTATCTGTTTTGCAATAATTTTTTTGACGTACCTAAAATAAATTACAATCACAAAGGAATAAAGTTATTTTATTAATAAATATTTACGGTTTATAAGTCTATTAATTTCTTGATTCTTTCTCCAAATTATTTTCTGTGATTCGCATATTCTCGAACGTTGGATGATACGGATCTCTCTGAATTATTTTATATCCATGAAAGTCGATTATTATATGATTATTCTTCTTGAAGTATTTGATTATCAAGAAGTACATCTATCGATAACGACATTATTTTATGCCTTAGATTCATTTGTGAATATCTCGAGAATTATGGGATTTTGAGATGCCTCTTTAAAAAAATATGTATCCTTTTATATAAGTGTGCGTTAGGATTTAGGATAGAGTACCCTTCAAAAAACTGCGATAGACTCCTAAAATTTCAAAAATCCTGTAATATCTTAAATTTAAAATTATTTAACTTAATCCGTTAAAATTTCGACTTCTACAGTATCGACCGAAGAACACCACATGCACTTATATTATTTAGCAATCATGTGTGTGGAAAAAAAATATATAATTTCTGAATTGGAATAAGCATTTCCATAATACAGCACATGCATATCACTTTTAAAATATGTTGGTGTTTATCTAGTTAATTTCTCATTTTTCTAATAACTATAATTACATTACAATACACAACAAATACTGAAGGTCAAAAGGGAATTAAGTATACAAATACATTTAAATGGTCGGACTTATTAACTAAAAAAAACATATGGTACAAAACAAGATTTGTTTCCTGAATCACGTACTATAAGAAATGAACCTCATCACTAATGAATCTAGACTTTTAAAAGTAAAATTAACCCCGTTTTCTTAGGTTATTTTGATATTAGGAGAATTACTACTATTGTACAATGTTCTGATTCCTTGAAAACGAAACCCAGCATTTCTTCTTTCTTTTTCTTTTGTCGTCAAAACCCAAATTTTATACAGAGTAATAAGGAAGCACGTGTCCTAAATTAATCTACAAAAGAAAGCACGTGTCCCTGCATCAAAAAGGTAGTCCTAAATTCCTTGAAATGACTGCATCAAGATTTACACATTTGTGTTTACCTTTGTTTCCTCGTTGATTCTCAAGGAATCACGCAAGCTAATTCTGGTAAATGTAGTTTATTTATATTTGCATGCGTGTCTTATTAATTATTATGTTTTGTGAGTTTATCTATTAGTTGTAGTTTCTTCCTTTTCCACATGCAATGGAAAATTATTATGATCAGCAGAAATGTGTTTACACAGTACATGGCAAAGAAAGATGCTTTTTTTTTTTTTTTTTAAATTCCTTTATAACAGAAATAGTAGAAAGTTTAAAACGATGTAGAGACGAGAAATAAATAATGATCAATTTTTTGGCAAATTACTGTGTGATTATGATGAAATTACTTATTTAGAAGGATAGAAGATATGCAGATTTGAGGCAAAAGAAAAATCAAAACATTGAATGCTCAAATGGACTAAAAAGAATCCAAAGATTGAGAGAAAAGTAGCAAAACTTTCACCTTGTCGGTGTGGGTTCGATTCCCCCACCTTGTAATCCCCCTACCGCCAATTTAAATATAACATGGAGTGGAATAGATACAGGAAGACTCGTGCCTCCCGGGCGTAGTTCAAGTGGCAAAGGTTGAGGGACTTGTGACCTAAGTTACAAGTTCGAGCGTATTTAAGTGGAGAAGGGTAGAGGGATGTGCCCGGCTACAGGTGGTCTTAAGGGTTGACCCATAAAGATGGATAATGAGTAGGATTAAGTAACCCATTTAGCAGACTTAATGAAATAAGTTAATGAATACACTATTTAATTCCAAGGAAATGACCTGCCATACATTTTTGGAGATTTCTCACTTTCTACCTAATTTTAGTGGGATACTGGAATTTCTTGGTGTACAAAAGGGACGAAACTACGTAAAATCAATTTAGTTTGATATAATGATGGTTTATGGTTAAGTTATTGTTTAATAATTGCTAATGGTGTTTGCACAAAGTCCAGTTCGATGGTCGTTCAAACTTTTCTGATGAATCTTGCTTTGTAAACTACGTATTGTTTTTTTTTTTTTCCAGTCTATAACTTTTGAATTTCACATCCTAGACGAATCTATTCGAATTTCAGTTGTAGCATAGTTGGGGATACCTATGAGGAATACTTTGAGACCAAAGATACTAAACAATTGCTTTTGTCTTAAACACAGCTGCAAATTGAACTAAACCATCTATGCCTTTTTTTTTTGAATAAGCAGAAAATAATTTATTAAAAGTAGCACCAAGTTCGTAAGAAGAAGAGAAATATCAGCGTTAATCTTGTCATAACCTCTTTTACTATTTGTATTGCGCACTTGGTTTTTGTGAGTGAGGTTTTAAAACTTAAAGTAACATCCATCTGCCTGTAGAGTTACCATTCTCAGTTCATGTTGTAGCTAACATATCCCCTAATTAGTAATTTTTTGAAGTTTCTTTTGGTTGTTTCTCCTTTCGTTCAGTATGTGCAAAATCACTTAGGTTAGGTGCAGGGCACTTTTTTCAAGGCAAAGAATAATGGAAGATTTCCATTTCGTAATGCTCTATACGTTGTCACTATATATTCATCACGAGTTCACTTTCCGAGATGCCAATGAAGTTGTTGCCTTTGGCATCAAGTGGAAGTGGACACATTTGATGTACTTACTATATACTCATTCTTGATGGAAACTTTGAGATAGATAGTGCTAACATACTTTCATGTCTGCAGTATTAGATACATGTTTAAACTTAGGAGCAACGTCTCTTCGTTTCCTTTTAAATATAGACCTTGGTTTAGTAAATGAGATTGGAGATTTGATTTGTCCTAATGTTAATCTTCTTAAAACGTATCCGGTATGTTCTTGGATAGTTGTGTTCTGTGTCCAAAAGGAAAGAGCATAAGTGCTATCTCTCCTGACTTTATTTCAAGACATGAAGAAACTTTTGTTCTGTTTAGTTTTCTGTATGAGATTTGCTGGGCTAACTTTTTTACTTTGATGATTGCTCTGTGGAGCTTTAATGGCAGTAGTTCACGTTTACCTTCTCGTGTTATCTAGAGTGCTGAATTATTCTTCTTGCTGAACAAGTTGGAGTTCTTTTTCAGGCTTACCTTGAGAAATGGTAAATTTATCTCGTTTCTCGATTCTCTAATATTGTGCAGGTTTTTGACTTCCTTCTGGTCTTATAGATCAGAAAAGAAAGTATATGGTCGTTCTTTGTTCATATATTTGATAATGCAGGAAAATCATTTCTTCTTTGTTTGTATTTCTTGCTTCAATCCCGTGCAGGACAACAATCTTTCTGGAGAAGACAATGACAACTTTGACTGGGATACTGAAGATGAGTTAGAAATACAAGAAATACAGGACACAACATTTTCTTCATGCGCGGATTTAAGAACTACAGAACAGCATGCTGTTAGTTGTGATGGAGAGGTAAATGCTTTTAGCCTACATTGATATGTAGTGATCTTTCTTGTTAAGGACATCTTTTATACCCCCCACCCTCCTGGCCCCTCCACCCCCCCAATTTTAAATAAGAAGGAGAATAGTTCATACCATTGCATCTCAGCTAATAGTCTCGTTTGGTCTTCTCTTACCGGAAGGCAAGCTCATCATCAGTACCCTCCAAGTCCAAGTTCATTCAGCGGTTTGTAGTTATGGGATTTCGTGAAGAATCTATTGTAAAAGCAATAGAGCAAAGTGGTACTTGAATTTGCAAAGTCTTTATACAACTAGGTACTTTTTTTTTTCAACTATGGTATTTATGTTACTTCAACTTACAGGAGAAAATGAAGGTTTGGTGTTGGATGCTCTTTTGACATTGAAGGTGCGTAATGTCTGCTCATTTTAGATTTTATAAGAGAAGGTAACTGGCTGAGAGACTGAAGATATTCTTGTTCACCAACCTTTGCTCTTCTAAAATATGCCTATACGTGCCACTACTTGCATAAGATCGTCTAGAGTGAGAAGCCTGTTTACTTGTTCAGAGTAAAGTCAAGAATCTAGATAAATCAAGGTTTGTGTTAAATGGAGATGGTGACACCTATTAGGACCCCTGAAGAGATTGTGCCATGCGAACACAGGAATTCCGAGGTGTTGACTGTGCGACGAATGATGCCAATTGTCCTTTATCCTATCTGTATAGCTCAGATAGGCTTGAATTATGTTAAGAAGATGCATGAATTTTATCTTCCTCTCATTGTCATGACTATTTTTCTTCTGTCCTTTTATTTTTTCGGATGTTGCAGGCCCTTGAAGACTCTCCTGAAGAACAGCCTAATACTAGCTCTCAGCTGGAGCCCTGCATTAGTTCCGATGATAGCTCATCTGAATACAACGAGAACTTTCTAGATGATGTTCATGAAGAAGATAGTTGGTCCTCAGACTCAGACTCAGACTTAGACTCAGACAGTATAGTATGTTATCCTCAATCATACACCATTCTCCATTTTTCTTTTCAATGTCTTGTGTCCTACTGTGGCATGTAAAATAGTTGATCCGGTTTCTCTTTTAAGATGCATATAGCCATTTTTTTTTTATCTCTGTAACATGTCATTTATGTATTTTTTGAACACCCATGGCTTCTTCTCTTACTAGATTTTATTATTAATATGAGGTGGTTTGAACTAGAAATAAAATTAAAGGTATCTGTTTTCAGCACCTATCTTTGACTGCCATCGATCAGGTTCTTCCAGTTGGAAGGAACACAAGATATTTCCTTCTTTTTATTTTATTGGTATCTGGGGGACAGAGAAGCGGTTTGTTTTGGAAGTAATTTCTCTAAATGAGGAGATGGTGGCCTGTAATGATACTGCTGAAAGTTGGATGAGTGCGACTCATATTAATTTTTAGCTGCTCACTACTTTAGGGGGGGTTAAAGGCATTTAGCTCTATTTATGCATCAACTAATATTTCTTTAACCATTTTAAGATATTTGCTGGTCCTGAATCCTGTTATGAGTTTTCTGGGCACAATTATGTAAAGATTTTCTAACATTTTCCTTTTATAACGTGTGATAGCATTCTGCTAAACAATGCTACTTGAAAGACGAGAGCAGTTCTTTGTCTGAAAAAGAGCAGCTCCTGGTAAATATGGGATACCCAGTGGAGGAGGCTTCCATAGCAATGGAGAGATGTGGTGCGTATATTAAATTATGTTTTTTCATCTATATTGCTAATGTTATCTAAATCTTTTATCGGATTGGCTAGACATTTAGTTTCGCTTTTGATATGTATTAATTATGCTAACGCTGAAGAAATCTTTCTCATGCAAGTTCTAGGTAGACGCTACTAAGTTGAGTTCCTAGCCAACTTTGTGCCAACGCTATTGTATTTAGAACAAAATCTGCTTATTGACGCTGCGATGTTCCTGGATATCTTTTTAGAATTGCAGCACCTATTTTGAATTCATATCCAGATTATTATAGTCCTCTTCACAACTTCCTAGGTCCAGGAGCATCGCTTGTTGAATTGACAGATTTCATCTACGCTGCTCAAATGGCAAGAGAAGAAGACGCCTATCTGCCACAAGATGTAAAGGTATGCTTTCCCCTTGCAGTATTTTGAAATGGACTCATGTGAACTAATAGTTTATTCTACTTTGTTCGCATTTGTAACGACAAATTAGCAATATCATTTTTCATTGACTGATGCCTTCCTTCCATTGTGACAGCCAAAACTAAAGCATATGTTGAATGGCAGTGGTGGAGCCATGAAGAGGACGATGTATAATGAATTATGTAAAAGGAAAAAGCAAAAGGTGATTTGTGATGAAGAGACAATTCGATTGCCTAAACATATGATTGGATACGGGATTCCTACCGAATCAGTTTCGCCAATGGCCAAAAGAGCTCTTCCGGAGCAAGCTATTGGACCCCCATTTTTCTATTATGAAAATGTTGCTCTAGCTCCGAAGGGTGTATGGGATGCCATTTCCAGATTCTTGTATGATATTGAGCCTGAGTTCGTTGACTCAAAATATTTTTGTGCTGCTGCAAGAAAAAGGGGATATATCCATAATTTGCCCGTTGAAAATAGATATCCTTTGCTTCCGCTCCCCCCATGTACCATTCATGAGGCACTTCCCCTAACAAAGAAATGGTGGCCATCTTGGGATACACGGACACATTTAAATTGTTTGCAAACATCCATTGCGAGTGCAAGATTGACGGATAGAATCAGGAAAGCTATGGAGGACTTCAATGGTGAGCCACCTATGAGAGTTCAGAAGTATGTTCTTGATGAATGCCGGAAGTGGAATTTGGTGTGGGTTGGGAGAAACAAAGTTGCACCTTTGGAGCCTGATGAAGTTGAAATGCTATTAGGGTTTCCAAAGAGCCATACCAGGGGTATAAGTAGGACCGATAGATACAAGTCGCTTGGTAACTCGTTCCAGGTTAGCTTAACTTTATTTCTTCCCCATAATCTTGGGTTTGCAAAATATATTGAAGCAACTCGTCCTTCCACTTATTTAGTTTCTTGTCGTTGTTACAATATTCTTATAGATTGACACAGTGGCATACCATTTGTCGGTGTTGAAAGAGAAGTTTCCAGATGGTATCAACGTCTTATCACTCTTCTCTGGAATTGGCGGCGCTGAAGTTGCTCTTTACCGTCTCGGTATTCGATTGAAGAATGTGATTTCTGTGGAAATATGTGAAGTCAACAGAAATATTATGAGAAGCTGGTGGGAGCAAACTAACCAGAGAGGGAATCTTATAGAGTTTGACGATGTGCAGCAGCTGGATGGAGATCGCTTGGAGCAGCTCATAGATTCATATGGAAGGTTTGATTTAGTAATTGGTGGAAGTCCGTGCAACAACCTTACAGGCAGTAATAGGGTGAGCAGGGATGGGCTTGAAGGGAAAGAATCATCTCTATTTTTTCACTATGTTAGGATATTGGATTTGGTAAAGTTAATAATGTGGAGATAGAAATTTGCTCAAGTTTCAGAAAGGAATGGGGTTGAAGACCAAAAGTAATTCTTATCTTTCTATGTTTGGATGCACCATATGTAGAAATAGAAACTGATGTACATATTTTTGCAGCATTCTTCTTAATACAACTAATCCCTCCGTTCCCGTTTACTTGGACCTATTTCCTTTTTGGTCATTTCCAACAAGAATGATCCATTTTCTAAATTTGGAAACAATGTTGCTTAAACTTATAATTCTACACTTAATGAGAAGCTTTTATAATCACATAATACTTTGGGTCTCTTTTTGACTTCTTTAGGATTACAAATTTCAAATTTTTTTTCTTTTTTCTTAAACTCGATACCCAATCAAACAGGTTTATATAAATTAGTGATCTATTTGGTAGGAGTTTTTCGGATTTAATTTTTCGGAGCATGCAGCCTAATACTTTTTGGACAGACTTTTATGCCATCTTTATATTATCCTTACTCTTAATATAAATTTGTAAGTTATTTTAGAAGAAAAGAATATAACAAGAGTTCTACTGAAAATACTATGTCGGTTCCAGATGAAATAAGTTTCTTATTGGAACATTAGGTTGGGCGTGAGTTGGATCTATTGGGGTAAATTTTCCTTAGTTTATCTCAGGTTTTCTTGTATTATTATATTTTTACTTTTTTACAAAACAAACAATAATCTGATATGCAAATTAAAAGAAAATGTATTAAAATAAAATAAGATATTAATCCTATGAAGTCAAATTTAACCGACTAATTTTATATCAGTCGAGAGCTTAATTATCTTTTGTATAAATAGTTTGATGATAGATAAAATTATAATATTTAAAGCATTAAGTCAACTAATATTGTAGTTTTTTAAAATTATAATGGCATTTGAAGTTCAAATAACAGTTTCACCTAGACAATAACACTATACAGCAATAGTTGAAATTGTATTCCATTATGTTATTTATTTTCAGTGCAGTAAAAATCCTATCTTCCTCTAAGAATCGAAATTGATTTCTTTGGAATAGGGAATGTCGTTGAAATAGAGACTCGGGACACCTAAAAAATCACTCTACAGGAGGAGATCGCTAGAAAGACTTATAACATATTTGGTCAAGCTTTTTTCTTTGTTAAAATTACTTATTTCGTCAAAAGTACTTTTTTTTTTCAAAGTTAAGCTTTTTGAAGGGAAAAAAGTGATTTTGAGTAGAAGCAGAAGTAGTTTCTGAGAAGTAGAAAAAAAAAAGCAGTTTGAGAAAAATACACTTAGAAACACTTTTTAAAAGCTTGGTCAAATACTAATTGCTGCTCAAAAGTACTTTTCAAATTGATTAGTCAAACACAAAGTAATTTTCACCAAAAATACTTCTTTAAAAAGCACTTTTAGAAATAAGCAAATTTTAAAAATTTGACCAAACGAGCTATTATTGGATTTGTTATTTGCCCACGTATTTCAAGATCATCTTTGTATATTAGTACTATATTACGTGCGAGTGAGGTGTTTCCAAAACAAATATTGAAATTTACTCAACCAGAAAGAAGCTTGCCCGAAAGACTCTGTGCAACTTCCATCACCAAGCTCACGTGGAAAGGCAACCTTTAAAATGTCACACATTTTTCACTATCTTTTGTACAAATTATGTGATACCCGACGAAATGTTGTTCGTCTTTTTACCCTTTAAAAATAGATTTCGCACTAGATAAAATAGTAATTTAATTATTTTTCAATATTTAAGACTTTGAAATCAATTAAAACATTGACTACTAAATATTTACCTATTTTAACTATGTACGAGTCCTAATTTGCACGTACAATGTATCTTTAATTTATAAAAACTTTGCGAAATGTTGTTTGTCTTTCTTATCCTTTAAAAATAGATTTTACACTAGGCAAAATAGTAATGTAATTATTTTCCAATATGTTAGAGTTTGAAATCAGTTAAAACATTGACCGGCTAAATATTTACCTATTTTAACTATGTATGAGTCCTAATTTGCACGTACATTGTATCTTTAATTTATTTAAACTTTGTGTAATGTTGTTCGTCTTTTTTACTCTTAAAAAATAGATTTCACACTAGGTAAATAGTAATTTAATTATTTTTCAATATTTAAGAGTTTGAAATCAATTAAAACATTGACTACTAAACATTTACCTATTTTATCCATGGACGAGTCCTAATTTGCACGTACAATGTTCTTTAATTTATAAAAGCTTTGTCATTAGTTTCTTATATTTATTAATTAATTAATACTTCTAAGTTTTATACAAGGAAATTAACTAAGTTTCCTATATAACTATACTACTTATATTTAAGTTTCTTTAATATACTTAAATACTAATCTTGCTTGAATAATGACACTTAAATACTAGATACACCATTCCAATTATAATTTCAGTCATTCCTTGGAATACATTTAAGNGGATTGAGGACTTATTTGATCAATTGCAAGGAGTCAGGTGATTCTCAAAGATAGACTTGAGGTCCGGGTACCATCAGGTGAGGGTTAAGGAGAAGGATTTTCCAAAGACAACATTCAGGACAAGATATGAGTATTTTGAGTTTCACATTATGTCATTCGGTTTGACCAATGCCCCAACAATATTCTTGCATTTTATGAACCGTGAGTTCAGACCTTTTTTTTTTTTTTTTTTTTTTTTTTTTTTTTTTATCGAATTAGTCATACACGAACAACAATTATTATCTTTAGGAACTTATATTTTTATCATATAACTCAAAGACAAAATTTAAACAAAATTTTATTCATTGAGTTAGGTACACGCGCAAAGCGTGTAGACTAAAACTAGTTGCTATATATATACCATACTACGTAACAGAAGAGATGATAGTTGGTAAACAAATGTTTTGGGTAAAACGTCCTACGAGCCACTTATATTTGTACCAGTTTGTCATCCGGGTAAACAAACTTACACTATTTACATTTAGAGATTTTAACTCGTTTGTTTTACAGTAATAAACCCCTCCTTTGAAGTGTCTATGCCAATCGTCTTACATGAATAACACGTCAGATACTAAGACCATTTAGCACTTGACATTGTAATTAATGGGCCCTGATTGTTTTTCCAAAATCAATTTAATGAATTTCTAATTTTTTTCTTTCTTTCCTTTCTTCATCACCATAGCTCTGCCAGGAGCCCGCCAAACCCCTAAGCCATCATTTTCCATTGTCGAAGTATAATTCAACCATAGAACCTTCAAGCACAACTGAATAACTCGCTAGTTGATACCGCTCTTATCGACGGCTTTGCCGGCATATGTGATCTGAAATACTTTGACGTCCGGCGAGAATGTCGTCATCGATAAGTCACAACATGTTCCTATGCTGCTCATTTTTTAAGTTTTGATTCCTTTGTTGTGAAATATTATGGATTTTACTGATTTAATTTTATTCGAAGATTTTTGCTTTGAAACTATGAACGACGGAACATACAGAGGAAGAGGAAAAGGAGTTTTCTTTTGTGTCCAGACAGAAGAAGAATTGGAAGGAAAGGGAAAGTGTTAACGGAAAAAAAGGAAGAGATAGGAGGACCTAGTACTGTGATGAGAGGAGTAATGAAGAAGATGAGGGGGGAGGGTACCTGGAGGCATTTAGGTTTTTCTTTTCATTTTTAGTTTCTGTCTTTCTTTAGTATTTTTTATTCAAATAAATTGAATTCACGTGTCTAATTGGCATGATTGACACACACTATTGCCACATCACACACGGTGTTGTCACACAAGCATGGTCAACAGTCTGTGATGACCTAAAGGACCATCTTATAAATTAAGACTCAATTCCAGGCTCATTAGCCTTAAAAAGATTAATTTTAATCACTTCGATTTGCGTGCACAGTCCGGGTGTGAAATCGAAAAGATTTTATGTGAAAATATGAGAAATAAAAAATTTTAGAGTTAAAATTTGATTTTTAGTTGACTTTGGTCAACATTTTGAGTAAGTGGATCCAGATCTGTGTTCTGACGATCCGGGGAGGTCCGCAGTAAAATATGGGACTTGAGCGTATGCCCGAAATTTAATTCCGAGGTCCCTAGCCTTAGAAAATAATTTTTGAAGAATATTATTGTGCTGGTTTTTTAAAAAATAAAATAATATGTGAAATTGATGATATCGGGCCTGTATTTTGGTTCCGGAGCCCGAAACAAGTTCGTTATGTTATTTAAGTCCTATCTGTGATATTTCATGAGAATCGGAGTTGATTTGATGTAATTCGGACATCCGGATGAAAAATTAGGAATTTGAGTGTTCTTGAAGAAATCTTGAGTTTTGAGGTTAAATCTATAGATTTTGATGTTATTTTGATGATTTGATCGCACGATCAAGTTCGTGTGATGTATTAAGACTTGCGTGCATGTTTGGTTTGGAGACCCGAGGGGTTTCGGGTAGGCTACGGAGTGTCTAGACTTAGAAAATTTCATCACAGTTGAACATCTGGTGTTGCAGGCCTCAGATCTCGCAAATGCGAGATCTGGCTTTGTATTTACGAAGTCAATGACCAGCCTCAGATCTAGCATTCGCGAGATTTTGGGTCGCAAATGCAAAGCACCCATAGTCGCAAATGCGACATTTTTTATCGCATTTGCGATAATTCCCGGAAACCTCAGGGTTCGCAAATGCGAACTCCAGTTCGCAAATGCGAGACCTGCAACCTGTTATATCAGATTTTTGACGCGGTTTTCACTTCTTTTCCAATTTTCTCGAACCCTAAACCTCCATAGGCGATTTTTCAAAGACCCAAACTTCTCCAAATCATTGGTAAGTGATCTCTAACTAATTCCTTAACAACTTTTAACAAGATTTCAACCAAAAATCTAGAGTTTTCATGGTAAAAATTTGGGTTTTGGGTAGAAATTAAGAATTTCAAAATTTGGGGATTTAGACCTTTAATTGAGGTCAGATTCCAAAACCAATTGCATATCCGGGCTCGGGGAAGATTGGGTAAATGGATTTTGGTCTGAACCTCGAGTTTAGAAAAAGCGGATCCGGGGTCGATTTTTGTATTTTGATAAGAAAACATAGGAAAACCATAGTATTCATTAAAATTGATTCCTTTAAGCAATAACTGATGATATTGAACCAATTGTAATTAGATTCGAGCGAGTTAGAGGCAAATTCTAAAGGAAAGGTCGTGCTAGAGAAGTGATTGCTTGTGAGATCGAGCTAAGTGCTTGGTTTAACCTTGACTTGAGGGAATAGGAATCCCCACTTTAAATGCTATGTCAATTTAGATATGTGTGGTGTGTAGGTGAGATGATGAGTACCTATGCACCACCAAAACTTATTGTTGAATATGGTCCTTTCCCCATTTCTAATTATTTGCTTTCGGGTTTAATTATTCATGATCATTGAGGTTTATATGTCTATTTGGATTCGTTAACTTATGGATAAGTATTGCTTAAAGTATTTTGGAAGTGTTGGCTATTCTCTTGGTTTTGTTATGTTACATAAGGATTGAGCTGGACGTTAGTGTTACGATATGAATAAAATTTCCGGTTGGTTTCGTTATGAAATGATAATTGATGAAGTTTATGAGTTTTACAGCTTCTGTTTACAATTGTTGATACAAAAATGGTGTGAAATGCTTGGCCTGAATTGTGAAAGTTTTCATAAATAAACTGATATGATATGACTGGTGGGAGTGGGTTGCACACCGCAACAAAGAGTGATAAGGGTGGACAGGTGGGATCAGGTTGCACGCTGCAACAGGAGAAATAAGGGTGATATATACAGGGAGGAGCAATAAGGGTGGACAGATGGGAGCGGGTTGCGCGCCGCAACAAGGAGCGATAAGGGTGAATATTTATGTTTTACTGATTTTCAAAAATAAGGATTTGAAAAACTCCGGTTTATTACAAAAAGTTTTCATACTCTGATTTTTACTGTGATTTAGATTGAAACTTTGAAAATTTTGAGGAGTTGATTATAATTGATATCTGAAAAGAGTTATCCGAGTTGTTTTATTTATTATTGCAAGTTAATGGTTATCGAATTTATGATTATTGTTTCTTTCTTGTTTTATTATATATTGTTCACAGGTTATATTGTTAATTCCCCGACGTAGCCTCGTCATTACCTGGTCGAGGTTAGGATCAGCACTTACTCAGTACATGGGGTCGGTTGTACTGATACTACACTCTGCACTCTTTTGTGCAGATCCAGGTACTGAGCAGAGTTAGGAGATATCAGTTGCTACGCATTTTCATTCGGACACACGAGGTAGATATGCTGGCGTCCGCAGATTCCTGGAGTCTTCTCTTTACTTTATATAGAAACTGTTTATTTTCATTCAAAATAGAGATACATTCTTTCAGCCCTTTAATTGTAGCATTCTTAGTAGTTCGTGGATTGTGACACCAGACCCTGGGTAGACTTATGGTTAGATATATTTAGTTCGAGGTTCGGCTTGTTTATTCGGTTATTACTATTATTCATGGAATCATTTATTGGAAATTATTAGATTTAGTTTATTTGAAATTGTGTGATTGTGTTTAAGTAAATATTCAAAGGAAAATGGTTGATAAATTTCTAACATCGGCTTGCCTAGCAAGTATTGTGTTAGGAGTCATCACAATCCCGTGGGTTGGGAATTTGGGTCGTGAAAAGTTGGTATCAGAGCACTAGGTTGCATAGGTCTCACAATTCAAGAGCAAGCTTGATAGAGTCTGAGGGGTCGGTACGGATACGTTTGTACTTATCACTCAGAGGCTATGAAGTTAGGAACAAAACTCAGTTTTTATTTCTACTCTGTCGTGCGATTCTTGGTATCTCAAATACTGATTTAACTCTTCTACTCTCTGGTAGATGGCGAGAACACATGCTTCTTCTTCTGCTGACCAACAATCCGGTCTTCCAGCAGCAGCAACTCCTATTAGGGGCAGAGGCCGAGGCAGGGCCAGGACTCAGCCTACTGCTCATACTGCAGCCCCAGCTGCGCAGCCCAAGATTGAGATTTATGGGGGGCTCCAGCTCAGTCCGTTCCAGCTGGACCAACTCAGGTCCCAGAGGGGTTTATTGCTACCCTGGTGCTTCAAGATGCTTTGGTCCGATTAGTGGGCCTTATGGAGAGTGTAGCCCTGACTGGCGCACTCCCTGTTGCAGCAGCCGTATCTCAAGCTGGATGAGGGTCCAGACTTCTGTTACCCACACTCTTGATCAGACTACTCCTCAGGGTCAGACCCTAGCAGCCAACCCAGTTAGGGTAGTTCAGACAGTTGTTGCAGCCCCGATTACTGAGGGGCAAACTATGACTTCTGATGATTTATGGATATCGGAAAGGTTCATCAAGCTTTTCCATGTTCACTTCAGTGGTGCTACATCAGAGGATCCTCAGGAATATCTGGACAGCTGTCATAAGGTTCTTCGTAATATGGGTATTTTGGAGACCAATGGGGTCGACTTCGCTGCGTTTTAGATGACTGGTTCCGCCAAGAAATGGTGGAGGGATTATTTGTTGACTAGACCAGCTAGGTCACCTGCTCTGAATTGGGATCAGTTTTCTCACATCTTCTTGGAGAAATTTTTACCGATCACTACCAGAGAAGAGAAGCGGTGTCAGTTTGAGCGTCTTCAGCAGGGCGGCATGACAATTACCCAGTATGAGAATCGTTTTGTGGATTTGGCTCGGCATGCTATTCTTCTATTGCCCATAGAGAGGGAGAGGGTTAGGAGATTTATTGAGGGTCTTGACTAGCCCATCAGGTTGTAGATGGCTAAGGAGACAGGGACTGAGATTTCATTTCAGGATGCAGCCAATGTGGCCAGGAGAGTTGAGACGATTTTTGGGATGGGAAGTCAGGGGTCATACAAGAGACCTCGCCATTCTGGTAGATTCAGCGGTGCCTCGTTTGGAGGTGGAGATACTCAGGGTATAGGCTATTCTTCCAGGCCTTTTAATTCAGCACTTCAGACCTCCCATGGTGCCTCAGGGGGTCGTGGATCTCACTTGCCTTATCCTGATCAGTCAGCCTCGATCAGAGCACCTCCTTTTCAGAGTTATTATCATGGTCAGCTGATTCATCAGGGTTAGCCTCAGTAGCAGGATGGTTGTTATGAGTGTGGTAAGTATGGGAACATTCGGAGATCTTGTCCGAAATTTTTGAGTTATCAGCCTCAGTACCAGAATTCTCGTGCTATAGTTCCGGCACCAGCTGCATCACCACCTGCCCAGCCAGCTAGGGGTGGGGGTCAGGTAGTCAGAGGTAGAGGTCAGAATGTTAGAGGTGGAGGTCAGCATGCTAGAGGTGGAGGCCAACCCGCTAGAGGTGGTGGCCAGCCCGTTAGAGGCGGGGGACCACCTGTCAGGGGTCCTCCCGATGACGCAGTTCAGGGTGGTGGGGCCCAGCCCCAACTATATGCATTTCCAGCCAGACCCGAGGCAGAGTCCTCCGATGCTGTTATCATAGGTACCATTTCAGTTTGTAATAAATATGTTTCAGTTTTGTTTGATCCAGGGTCTACTTATTCTTATGTGTCATCATATTTTGCCTCGTATTTGGTTATGCCCCACAATTCTTTGAGTGTCCCTATTTATGTGTCTATGCCGGTGGGGGATGCTATTGTTGTAGATCGTGTATATTGTTCGTGCATAGTCATCATTGAGGGTCTTGAAACAAGTGTAGACCTATGGCTTCTTGACATGGTCGATTTTGACGTTATATTGGGCATGGATATGGTTGTCACCTTATTATGCCATCTTGGACTGTCACGCCAAGACAATTACTTTATCCTAGCCGGGATTGCCTTGGTTAGAATGAAAAGGGACTCCTGGTCATTCTCCCAGCAGAGTGATTTCTTATGCCAAGGCTCGTCGCATGGTTGAGAAAGGATGTTTGGCTTATTTGGCTCATATCCGTGATTCTGATGCTGAAGTTTCTTCAATAGAGTCAGTGCCCATTGTTCGGGAGTTTCCCAAAGTGTTTCCTGCAGACCTGCCGGGGATGCCACCCGACAGGGATATCAATTTTTGTATTGCTGTTGCTCCGGACACTCAGCCCATTTCTATTCCTCCATACCGGATGGCCCCATCAGAATTGAAAGAATTGAAAGAACAATTGCAAGACCTGCTTGATAAGGGTTTCGTCAGGCCTAGTGTCTCGCCCTGGGGTGCGTCGGTTTTGTTTGTAAAGAAGAAGGATGGATTGATGAGAATGTGTATAGATTACCGGCAGTTGAATAAAGTTACTATCAAAAATAAATATCCCTTGCCGAGAATTGATGATTTATTTGATCAGCTTTAGGGTGCCAACGTGTTTTCAAAAATTGATCTGAGATCGGGCTACCGTCAGTTGAAGATTACGGCGTCCGACGTTCCTAAATCAGCCTTTCGGACAAGGTATGGGCACTATGAATTTTTGGTGATGTCTTTTGACTTGACTAATGCCCCAACAACCTTTATGGATTTGATGAATCGAGTTTTCAAGCCTTATCTGGATTCCTTCGTAATTGTGTTCATTGACGATATTCTTATATACTCCCGCAGTCGGGAGGAGCATGAACATCACCTCCGTATAACACTCCATACTTTGAGGGATAATCATTTGTGTGCAAAATTTTCAAAGTGTGAATTCTTGTTAGATTCAGTAGCTTTCTTGGGTCATGTGTATCAGCAGAGGGTATTCAGGTAGATTATAAAAAGATAGAGGCAGTCAAGAACTGGCCTAGACCCACTTCAGCCACGAAAATCAGGAGCTTCTTGGGTTTGGCGGGATACTATCGTCGTTTTGTGGAAGGGTTCTCGTCTATAGCAGCCTCGATGACGAGATTGACTCAGAAGGGTGCCCCATTTAAATGGTCGGATGAGTGTGAGGCGAGATTCTAGACGCTCAAGACAGCCTTGACTTCAGCACCGATATTTGTGTTACCATTAGGTTCAGGACCTTTCCCGGTATATTGTGATGCTTCCCGTGTTGGGTTGGGAGCGGTATTGATGCAAGAGGGCAGGGTGATAGCATATGCGTCTCGGCAGTTAAAGATTCATGAAAAGAATTATCATGTCCATGACTTAGAGTTGGCAGCCATTGTTCCTGCATTGAAATATGGAGGCACTATCTTTATGGCGTGCCATGAGGTTTACACGGATCATCGTAGCCTCCAGTACTTGTTCAAGAAAAACGATCTTAATTTGAGACAGAGAAGATGGTTAGAGTTATTGAAGGATTATGACATCACTATATTGTATCATCTAGGAAAGGCCAATGTGGTGTCCGAAGCATTGAGTAGGAAAGCAGTAAGTATGGGCAGCCTTGCATGTATTCCATTTGGTGAGAGACCGTTAGCTTCAGATATTCAGACTTTGGCCAATTACTTCGTGAGGTTCGATATTTCTCCCAGCCATGTTCTAGCTTGTACAGTTGCTCGGTCTTCCTTATTCGAGTGTATCAGAGATCGGCAGGATGATGACCCGCACTTGATGGTCCTTAGGGACACAGTTGGCACGGTGGTTCCAAGAAGGTTACACTTGGAGATGATGGTGTTTTCAGGATGCAAGGTCGTATATGTGTGCCTAATGTTGATGGCCTTCGTGAGTTTATTCTTGAAGAAGCTCACAGTTCTAAGTATTCTATTGACCCGAGTGCTGCCAAGATGTACTAGGACCTGCGACAACACTACTAGTGGCGAAGGATGAAAAAGGATATTGTTGCTTATGTGGCTCGTTGTTTGAATTTCCAACAGGTGAAATACGAGCATCAGAGACCCAATGGTTTACTTCAGCAGATAGAGATTCCTGAGTGGAAGTTGGAGTGTATCACTATGGACTTTGTTGTTAGACTCCCATGGACTCAGAGGAAGTTCGACGCTGTTTGTGTTATTGTGGATAGGTTGACTAAATCAGCATATTTCATTCCAGTGGCAAGTACTTACACTTCGGAGCAGTTGGCAGAGATATATATTCGAGAGATTGTTCACCTTCTCGGTGTGCCCGTGTCTATTATTTCTGATCGAGGTATGCATTTTACCTCGCACTTTTGGAGGGCAGTTCAGCGAGAGTTGGGTAACCGAGTTGAGTTGAGCACATCATTTCACCCTCAGACGGACGGGCAACCCGAGCGTACTATTCAGATTATAGAGGATATGCTCCACACTTGTGTTATTGACTTTGGAGGTTCTTGGGATCAATTTTTGCCGTTAGCGGGGTTTGCCTACAATAATAGGTTTCAACGGAGCATTCAGATGGCTCCCTATGAGGCGTTATATGGTAGGTGGTATAGATCGCCAGTTGGGTGGTTTGAGTCGGGAGAGGCTCGGTTATTGGGTACGGACTTAGTCCAAGAGGCCTTAGATAAGGTCAAGGTTATACAAGAACGAATTCGTGCACCTCAGTCTAGGAAAAAGAGTTATGCTGACCGTAAGGTTTGGGATGTGGCATTCATGGTTGGAGAGAGAGTATTACTTCGGGTATCGCCCATGAAGGGTGTTATCAGATTTGGGAAGAAGGGTAAGTTGAGCCCTAGGTACATCGGGCCATTTGAGATTCTTGATAGAGTGGGAGGTAGCTTATAGACTTGCATTGCCTCCAGGGTTATCCTCAGTTCATCCGGTATTCCATGTGTCTATGCTCCGGAAATATCATGGTGACCCGTCCCACGTGTTAGATTTCAGCTTTGTCCAATTGGACAAAGATTTGACTTATGAAGAGGAGCCGGTAGCCATTCTAGACCGGCAGGTTCGTCAGTTGAGATCAAAGATTACCCTTCAGTTTGAGTGTAGTGGAGGGGTCAGCCTGTTGAGGCTGCTACTTGGGAGTCTGAGTCGGACATGCAGAGTAGATATCCCCACTTGTTTGCCAGTTCAGGTAATTTTCTATGTCCGTTCGAGGACGAACGTTTGTTTTAGAGGAGAAGATTGTGATGACCCAAAGGGTCATCTTATAAATTAAGACTCCATTCCAGGCTCATTAGCCTTAAAAAAACTAATTTTAATCACCTCGATTTGCTTGTGCAGTCCGGGCATGAAACCGGAAAGCTTTTATGTGAAAATATAAGAAATAAAAATTTTTAGAGTTAAAATTTGGTTTTTAGTTGAATTTGGTCAATATTTTGAGTAAACGGACCTGGATCTGTGTTCCGACGATCCCGGAGGTCCGCAGTAAAATATGAGACTTGGACGTATGCGAGAATTTTAATTCCGAGGTCCCTAGCCTTAGAAAATAATTTTTGAAGAAAATTGTTGTTCTGGTTTTTAAAAGAAATAAAGAAATGAAAAAAATATGTGAAATTGATGATACTGGGCCCGCATTTTGGTTCTGGATCCTGGAACAAGTTCGTTATGTTATTTAAGTCCTATCTGTGAAATTTCATGAGAATCGGAGTTGATTTGATGTAATTCGGACATCCGGATGAAAAGTTAGGAATTTGAGTGTTCTTGAGGAAATCTTGAGTTTTGAGGTTGAATCTGTAGATTTTGATGTTATTTTGATGATTTGATCGCACAAGCAAGTCCATATGATTTTTTAGACTTGCGTGCATCTTTGGTTTTGAGCCCCGAGGGCTCGGGTGAGTTTCGGGTAGGCTACGGAGTGTCTAGACTTAGAAAATTTCATCACAGCTGAACATCTGGTGTTGCATGCCTCAGATCTCGCAAATGCGAACATTTGCGAAGTCAATGGCCAGCCTCAGATCTCCCATTTGCGAGATTTTGGGTCACAAATGCGAAGCACCCATAGTCGCAAATGCGATAATTTTTATCGCATTTGCGATAATTCCCGGAAACCTCAGGGTTCGCAAATGCGAACTCCCGTTCGCAAATGCAAGACCCGCAACCTATTATATCAGATTTTTGACGGGTTTTTCACTTCTTTTCCAATTCTCTCGAACCCTAAACCTCCATAGATGATTTTTCAAAGACCCAAACTTCAAATCAATTGTAAGTGATCTCTAACTAATTCCTTTCATTTCTTAACAACTTTTAACAAGATTTCAACCCAAAATCTAGAGTTTTCATGGTAAAAATTTGGGTTTTGGGTAGAACTTAGGAATTTCAAAATTTTGGGATTTAGACCTCGAATTGAGGCCGGATTCCAAAACCAATTGAATATTCGGGCTCGGGGGAGATTGGGTAAACGAGTTTTGGTCCGAACCTCGACTTTAGACCAAGCGGGTCCGGGGTCGATTTTTGTATTTTGATAAGAAAACATAGGAAAACCATATTTTTCATTAAAGTTGATTCCTTTAAGCAATAATTGATGATATTGAACCAATTGTGATTAGATTCGAGCGAGTTAGAGGCAAATTCTAAAGGAAAGGTCGTGCTAGAGCAGTGATTGCTTGTGAGATCGAGGTAAGTGCTTGGTTTAACCTTGACTTGAGGGAATAGGAATCCCTAATTAAATGCTATGTGAATTTACATGTGTGTGGTGTATAGGTGAGGTGACGAGTACCTGTGCACCACCAAAAATTGTTGTTGAACATGGTCCCTTCCCCATTTCTAATTATTTGCTTCCGGGCTTAATTGTTTCATGATCATTGAGGTTTATATGTCTATTTGGATTCGTTAACTTATGGATAAGTATTGATTAAAGGATTTTGGAAGTGTTGGATATTCTCTTGGTTTTGTTATGTTACATTAGGATTGAGCTGGACATCAGTGTTACGATATGAATAAAATTTCCGGTTGGTTTCATTATGAAATGATAATTGATGAAGTTTATGAGTTTTACAGCTTCTGTTAACATGTTGATACAAGAATGTTGTGAAAGTCTTGGCCTGAATTGTGAAAGTTTTTATAAATAAACTGATATGGTATGTCTGGTGAGAGCGGGTTGCACGCCGCAACAAGGAGTGATAAGGGTGGACAGGTGGGATCGGGTTTCACGCTGGAACAGGAGAAATAAGGGTGATATATATTGGGAGGAGCAATAAGGATGGAGAGGTTGGAGTGGGTTTCGCGCCGCAACAATGAGCGATAAGGGTGAATATGTATGTTTTACTGATTTTCAAAAATAAGGATTTGGAGAAATCCAGTTTTATTAAAAAATGTTGTCATACTCTGATTTTTACTGTGATTTAGATTGAAACTTGGAAAATTTTGAGGAGTTGATTATAATTGATATCTGAAAAGATTTATCCGAGTTGTTTTATTTACTATTGCAAGTTACTAGTTATCGAATTTATGATTATTGTTTCTTTCTTGCTTTATTATATATTGTTCAGAGGTTATATTGTTAATGCCCCGCCATAGCCTCGTCACTAATTCGTCGAGGTTAGGCTCGACAATTACTCAGTACATGGGGTCAGTTGTACTGATACTACACTCTGAACTCTTTTGTGCAGATCCAGGTACTGACCAGAGTTAGGAGATATCAGTAGCTACGCATTTTCGTTTGGAGACACGAGGTAGATCTGCCGACGTCCGTAGATTCTTGGAGTCTTCTCTTTACTTTATATATACATTGTTTTATTTCATTCAAAACAGAGATACATTCTTTCAGCCCTTTAATTGTAGCATTCTTAGTAGTTCGTGGATTGTGACACCAGACCCTGGGTAGACTTATGATTAGATATATTTAGTTCGAGGTTCGGCTTGTTTATTCGGTTATTACTATTATTCAATGAATCATTTATTGGAAATTATTAGATTTAGTTTATTTGAAATAGTGTGATTGTGTTTAAGTAAATATTCAAAGGAAAATGGTTGATAAATTTCTAACATCGGCTTGCCTAGCAAGTATTGTATTAGGCGCCATCACAATCCCGTGAGTTGAGAATTTGGGTCGTGACACGGTCAGAAGTATTTATTAATACTTATTCTCTCAGCTCCGAGTGTCTAACTGGAAAAGTTATAAGTTTGTTACCGGAATAATAAACTGGTGCAAGTTAAAGTGGCTCATAGGCCATTTTGCCAATGTGTTAAGATTTCGGGAACAATTTGGAAGTACTGTACAAATAAAGGTTTTAGAGTTAGGCTATATTACTATGTTAACTAATTATATTCATTAGCTTGGAACGTACCTTGTCCATAGATTTCAACAAAACAAAAAAGTTTGGGGAAGTTTCATATCAGAAAATACAAATTAGGTAATAAAAATCATTGCTTTTGAAAAGTGAGCTCTCACTAAATATTTAATTATGAAAAAGCCTAGATGGTGTTTGAATGGTCTTTTTTAAAAATATTTTTCAAGTAAACGAACAAAGTTTTTAATAATATTTCAGCTTAATGAATTCCATATAGATCAATTTATACTATATTAAAACACGAAGATATAGTGAAATGTTGTTAGTCTTTTTTACACTTTTAAAATCAACTTCACACCGGACAAAATAGTAATTTAAGTTCGTTTTCCAATATTTAGCCTATGAAATCGACTCAAATTTTGTTCTTAGTTTTTTCCTTATTTAAACTATGTTACACAATTATAATATGTTCCGTAAGTTTCTTAAATATTTAACGTCCGTCATCGGTTGATATTCATATTGAAACCTTTGGATTAAAATGTTCGAAGAGATTGTAACGATCCGACCGGTTGTTTTGAGTACTAGTTTTAATTTTAGTATTCCGAGACTTCCTATAGCTTCAATTGATGTTTATTGATTTGCATGCGTGGTCCGCGTCATTTTCCGGAAAGTCTTTACATAAAATATTGAAGAAAATATGATTTTTGAATTTTAAAATGAATACAGTTAACCACGATCAACATTTTGGGTAAACGATCTCGGATCGGTGTTTTGACGATTCCGGTAGGGTCGTATGTTGTTTTTGGATTTTTATGCACTTTTCGTTGGAGTCCAGGGTGGCCCGAGCGCATTATGTGAAAAATTAGAATTTTTGATTTTAACATGAAAATCTTAAGTTTTGATGATCAATTCATGTTGTTTGATGTTATTTTAGGGATTTGAGTGAGCGAGAGAGTTTATATGATGTTATTACACTTGTGTGCATGTTCTTTTTTTTTTTTTTTTTTTTTTTTTTTTTTTGGCAAATCCACTAGGCAGGAGCCTAGGGCTAGTTTTATTAATACTAAAAAGCTAAAAAGAACCACATAGGAAGAGTACAAATAAGGGGGACAATAGCACCAGTAATGTTGCCTCTATGCCTTATCTACATAATCACTCCTCTGCGCCTCACAATGCCTTTATGGCAGCCTCATGTAGAGGAATTATGGTGTAGATGCCGGCAAAGTCTCACGAGGGCATATAATCTCATAGCCATTTGGATATCTTTCCAAAGGCATAAGGCTAGAGCAACACAAACTGGGCTAAACCTTACCTTACTAATCCTATTGAGGCAAATAAACTCATGTGTGCATGTTCGGTTTAGAGCTAGAGGGGTTTAGTTGAGGTTTGAATGCGTTACGAAATACTTTTTGGACTGTTGAGGATTTGCTGGTGCATCAGGTCTGCAGATCTCACATTTGCGAAGATCTAATCGCAAACGAGCCTCGCATTTGCGAGACAATGCTCGCATTTACGACACTGGGAAGGGGAAGGGGACTTCACAAATGCGAAGTCTGAGGCACATTTATGATATATGGGAGGATCGCATTTGAGACTCATTTGTCGCATTTGAAACACTGGCCAAATATGAGAAATCATCGCAAAAACGAAGTTCGGGCCGTATTTGCGAAGGTGGGTTTTTTGCAAATGCGAGGTATATTTCGCATTTGCAATATCTGTGATACTCAGACACTATTCTCTTTTGCGAATAATGGTTCGCTTTTGTGAACATCATAACTGCGAACAAGTTGTTACACCCCATGTTTTCGTACATAAAAGTACGTTGCAAGTCAATTTATGTAAGCTATGAAATGAGATCATTTTTGAAAGTACATAAAGTAATTTAATCATGTTAATTTGGAGGTTACAAATACTTAAGATCATGAATACCAAGTACCAAAAGGGTTTGAAGGCTTAGAAGCTAAACGAATTGAAGAAAATAAGTTTCGTCAAAAGTCGACAAGTTGGGAATGTATAACATGTACTTTTAGGGGTGAGACTAGGGTATTTAACATGATAAGGAGGTTTTATTAGTCATATGATAGTCGTGTATCATGTTTTGAAGCCAACCGAGTTGTGGAACAAAAGTCGATGAAAGTCATCACAAGTTACATTTATAAGTTTTACTGGAAATTTGAGTCAAATATAATTGAGATTTTCTCCCAATATACTTAGATTTACGTGGTGTTCCACCCAACAAATTGAATATCTATGATTTTATTTTCTAACACATAAAACCATTTTTCAATACAACATCAGAGTAGATATATATATGCATTTTTGCAAGACGGGAGACTGCTAGGTTACAAGCAGGTGTGTCACCTACTTGCTTAAATGAGAGGATTAAATATTCCTAAAAAAGGGATATTTCGGGTCGGCCAAAGTGCCTATTTAAGGGCTTATCTACTGCAATAAAACACTTATTTTTAGCACAATAACCAGACATAAACCCCTGCAAATATCCTTCCAAAAATTGCACACAAACCCTAATTGATTTTCTCTCCTTTTCAAGTTCTAGTTGGAGGAAAAACCTAGAGTTTGAAGAACCAATATAGGAGCTGAGTTATTCAACAAATAAGGTAAGTTTACTGCTCTCTTTCATCCATTTTTTCTGCTAGAAAGGTATGGGAATTCGTTCTATAATTCTAAGAACTCAAGGGATAATGATCAGAAGCCGTGAGTTCGAGTTATTCAACTTGTAGTGGACAGTTTTGTGTTGCTGTTGGATTGCGTGTTTTGCATAGGGAGTTTTGGAGGATAAAGGGTGTGGAGAAACACCTCATAAATTCAGGGTGGTGGACTGGTCATTCGTCGTAACATTTTCAGGCTGTTTGCCACTACTACGATGGTCGTTTTGTGTATGAAAATATTGAGGTGTATATAAGATTGAAAAATAATTTATATACGTTGTTATTGTTGTGTTCTTGTGTTGTTTGTGTTATCTTGAATTTGGAGGAAGTAAGGATTATAGGGGAGAGGCTGCCCGTTTTAATTCAAAATAAGCTTATCGTTCGTTGTGCGATACTTGTACCTTTCGTAACTTAATGATAATATTATTATCATAGTTGTAGATTAGGGTGAGAAGAAGCCTGTTCAACGTGGTGATTGCAAAGATTTTGATAAGGTATGTAAAGGCTAGACCTTCCCTTCATTTTGGCATGATCTCGTAACTACATGTGTTTGATAACTAGACATAAAGATAAGTTCATATTCCTAAATTTATGTACATTGTCCTAGTCACATAAGTTATAGAATTCCCCCTTATCAAGACTTCATATTCAGTTTAGAATTGTCTTCTTTCAGCCAAGAGACCATAGAGTCTATATATAGAGTCTATATATATATATATATATATATATATATATATATATACAGTATTACAATATTTTCACCACCATTGAGCTATAATAGATGGGCAGGCCTCTATTGGGTAACCTCTGATCAGATGGTAAGTTATATACCGAGCCTACTGTGTCCGAGTGCCTATGAGCGAAACCAGAATGACCGAGATAAGAAGCCTAGTATAGCCGAGCGCATATGAGCGAGTCTACTACGGCAAAGCAGTTACACATACCGAGCCTTATAGGGCCGGACAACTATTTTACTTGCTATATTGAGAGAGATGAGTCAGTATCACCAGGTAAGCATATTTTTGAAAACTCCTAGGTACTTTCAGTTATTATATTATCCGTTCAGTTTCAGCTTTCTGTTATTCTGTTGCCTTACATACTCGATACATTATTTCGTACTGACGTCCCTTTTGCTGGGGACGCTGCATTTCATGCCTGCAGGTTCTGATAGACAGCCGGATAGACCTTCACAGTAGACAAAGTCAAACATCAACTTCGTTGGTAAGCTCCACTTCCTAGGAGTTACCAGGTCTATACCTTGGAGTCTATTTTATATATACAGGTTTGATGGGTATGTCGAGGTCCTGTCCCGACAATGATACAGTTCAATTATCCATAGAGGCTCTTAGATGAGTCCTATACATTTTTGTATCAGTATTGTGGCTTTACCAATCCTATGTAGATGTTTAGTTTGGTATAACTGGTTGTAGATGTTATTTTTAGATGATTCAGAATATGGCCTCATCGGCCCAAGTGGAGGGTTACCTCTCCAAAGTTCACAGTTACAAAGTGGTACGCTCAGGCCGAGTATGGCACCGGGTGCCGGCCACGCCTCTTCAGGTTTGGGACATGACGAACTTGGTATCAGAGCAATTCTATCCTAGGGAGTCTACAAGTCGTGTCTATTAGAGCATTGTTTATAGATGTGTTGTGCACCACATTATATAAACAGGAAGCTATAAGGCATTTTGGAGTCTGTTACCCTTCTTTGAAATCCGAATCGTGCTATAAATCTGAGTCATATGAGTTTGAACTAGGACTTATGTTCGCTAATGATATAGATATACTTGCAATTAGATAAATTATGGCTATCCAGATGGCTAATACAATAGTATGTAAGGGCACTAGTAGAGACAGAATTCTTGAGAACGTGGCCCAGATTGAGGCCCTATCAGATCATGCATACCATATGTGCAAATTTCCTACTTAAGACCCTAATATGGGAATATCTAACATACCCCGCGGATAGCAGGCCATGGGAGTATCAGAAGGTAAAAGTATAAGTTTCAACATGTAATAGAAGCAAGATGAAGAAGGGTACGAGGTACCCAGTTAATGAAGATTATCCGAATTTCCAATTCATGCATAGAAATATAAGGATTCTAAGTTACCTTCAATAGAGATAGAAGTATGTACAATTGGCCACACCCATCCCATAGGGTATGTTATGCCCTATGGGATATCAGGATCCAGCTTGGGTTAGAGTAACCCAAAATGGTAGATTGAGCCAGGGTGTCACGACCCAAAATCCTAACTCACGTTGTGATGGCGCCCAACAGCGGGGTCGGGCAAGCCAACACTCAATTTACTAAGGTTTCTTTCTTGTTTGATTAAACATTTCAACATATACCAAGTTTTAAAGCTTAAAACATATATCGAAAAGGATAATTATCTAGTTTTAATCAAAAGCGGTCATAAGGGGGCATGAGCCAATATATATACAGACTCGTAATCCAAAATAACTACCACGTGTGTGCCAGGAACTAGTGTCACAAGTCCTACGGGCCTACTAATAGAATATACAAAAGATATAATATACAGTCCACTGTTTGAAAGAAATAGACGGGAAATAAGCAAAAGAAAATCCATGGTGCTGCCGAGGATCATCGGGAGAAGCAGCTCACCGTGAATTCAGGTCTAACTATGATCAGAATCGAGCTCCGGTTTGATAACCAGATGCACCAGCCTCAGAACCTGTACAATTAAGTACAGAAGCGTAGCATGAGTACATAAACAAATATGTACCCAGTGAGTATCCCGCCTAACCTCGAAGAAGTAGTGACGAGAGGTCGACTTGATACTCACTAAGGTCCAACAAAATGATTAAACAAGATATAATATCAGAACAGACATACAATGATGGTAAAAACAGTTAACATTAAATATAACTGTAATTCAAATAAAAATTGGAAGTAAATATATAATTACTACTTCATTTTTTCCTTTTTAAAAAAAAAAAAAAATCTGCCCACTCAATATCCATAAAAAAATCATTAACAATTTAGCATGCGCATACAGGGTAAGGACAACCGGCCTGAGCCATCATAATGATCATATCTGTGCACTGTCGAGGGTCGAACGACCCGAACTATAATATTATCTTTTTGATATTTTAGACGTCAATACCACACAATATTATAAGTTAATTGTGCAGTACCCAATTTTTGAGTGCTGTCTAATAAGAAGAATCTGGTTCTTCTTGGTGTACTTACTTCTACTGTTGTAGAATATTAAAAGCAGTAAATTAAAAACACAGAGATTTTTACGTGGAAAACACCTGGCTCAAAAGGTGAAAAAACCACGACCTACTCCTCAGTAGGATTTTCTCAAACACTTCACTAAAAACTCTGAGCCAAACAGACTTACAAAATAAAATCTTTTGTAACCCTAGGACTAAATCTAATCCTCTTTGTATCAACTAGCCTCTAGCTAATTTCTACTGACTTCAAGCTAACTCTAACTTGAACAATACGTACCTATTACAATTGCTTCTATGAAAGCTGAAAATATACAATATTAAAGCTCCTACTACAATCAACTAGACTCAATAATTAATCAGATGAAACTGGTTCTTCTTGTTGAACTGTAGCCTTTGCATCGCACAATGATTCTGCTAGGAAAAATTATCTCTGGGAATTTTGCTTTCGGACTTTGATTCACTTCAGCTTTGTGCGTGTTTTTTCAGCAGAAATACATCAAGTATTTAAAGAGTCAGTCGTTGAGCTTGTCTTCCAATTCCAGTTCAACTCTACCTGGGAGAACAAGTTCTTATCAAACTGAACTTCCTTCGTTTTTGTCCTTGCTGAATTCGACTTCTATTCTTTCATCAATTTGCAACCTTTTCGCAGTAGAAGATACTCTTATTGTTCATTGATACTTCACAATCGCATTCATCTCCTATGCATATAAGGTTTGTGTGCCAATTCGTCAGGTCAAGTATGTGTGCTTTGATGGACCTGGTTCAACTGGTCAGCCTTTTGTCAATCTTCAAAACTATGCAGTGACATGGGTCAACAAATTCCCCCTTTTTGATGATGACAAACTCTGTGCTTAATCCTGTATACAACTCAAACACTTTGTATGTTTTTAAGCATTTATCATAGAGAAACTAGGTTCATTAGGTTATAAATATCACTTGAAATACAAAATAACTTTTTTCTTCCCCTTTTTGGCATCATCAAAAAGTTTGCAAAATGATACACTTACCAGATTTATTAATTATTACTCATGGCCATTGTGGCAACGGCATATGCAATCATGGATTAATCATCAATAATCAACTAAGAATTCAAACTATCAAAAAATAGAGATACTGAATCAGAGCAAAAAGCATCAGATTTCATTGATAGAGAGTATGATTCTGCTACAATCCATAAATGAAACAAAAACAATTAAAACATGAGCAACAAACAAAAAATTCTGAATCTGGGTCACTGAAAGTTCTAGACAGGCTAGGAAATTAAGGCTTGAAAAAACTGCAGACCTGGTTCATTTAGCCAAGATGGACGGTTCAGCTGACTTAGAAACAGATGAAGACTTCTTTGAGCAAGTCTTGGATTTCTTGAGCTTAGGGGTCTGAACCACTACTTCTGCCACCTTTTCACTTTGATGGACCAGGTCCATCTCATCCACTTCAACAGCCTCAATAGGCTCAACAACCTTTTCTTTCCTTTTTTTCACTCTTTTCTTCTTACTCTCCTCTAAAGCTCTCTTCAACTCGTCCTCACTTTTCTTTACCTTGCTCCTTGTAGTTCTTCCTCTTGGAAGAAAAATATTAGAAGTCTCAGAAGGAGCAGCTTTTCTTTTCTTACTTTCTCTTGCTGTTCCAGACGTTTGAGCTTTAGGAGTTCTTTTCTTCTTTGGATTGTAATTATCGCCTAACATTTTCAGCAGATCCATCAGGGTTTCCTCAGTAGATGAACCGGGTTAATCTGTGTGCTTTCCTAAATTTACTAACCCTTCAGTTTCTCCTGATTCACTTCCCCTTGCGTTCTTGCTACTTTCTTCCTCCTTTTCAGGCTCAGCTCCAAAAATAGCCATTCTAACAGATTTAGAGGTGGGTGAAGAATCAGCCACTTCTTCCCTTTTTCCTTTCTCATTACTCCGTACTCCCTCACTCTTATTTTTTTAATTTAATTTTTACCACCTATTCTTGTTGTTTCAGGAAACTCCACTTCTATTACAGACCCAACCAGTATGAACCTATTTTCTATGTTTTTCAGCAACATCAAAGATGACCTCAGAAGAACGACTTGGGACAGATGTTACCTGAGTCATCAAAAATTTGGGAATGGTTTTGTAAGGGAAGGGATGACTTGAATGAAATTTTAATTTTGAATTGATGGTTAAGGCTTCCCTAGAATCTAGGTATTTTAATTTGGTGAGGATTCTTGTTGAAATAGAACTGTTCAAAGTCAAATGGATAGGCTTTGAAAAGATTTTGAGTTTGGGAAGAGTTCTGCTCATGATTTAATTATTAGTATTTCAAAGTGAGCAGAGTGTAGAACACATACCTGGCCTTTCAGATGAACCAGCACGATGAACCAGGTTCATCATTTCAGAATCCTCTTGATCAAGCCTCAATTTGCAAAGATAGAAAAAATTTCATTTGTGATCAGTGAGTCATATCAAAACATGGCATAAGAGTATACTTTTTACAGTATGAGAGCAATTGTTAATCTGATTAAGTACCTAATTATAATTTTCTAGCCAAAAAAAAATTCATTTTTTCATTTTTTTTCAATCAGGTGATCTTAATCATCCCTAATTCCAGCCTGTTTCTCTCAAAATGCTCCCTACTAAGTGCTTTAGTGAATATATCAGCAATTTGATGATCAGTATCACAAAATTCAATTGAGATCATTCCCTTTTCATAGTTATCCCTTAGGAAATGGTGCCTAACATCTATGTGCTTAGTCCTCTTGTGATGAACCGGGTTCTTCGTCATACTAATAGCACTAGTGTTATCACAAAAAATAGGAATGCATCCCACATCAATACCAAAATCCATGAGTTGTTGCTTGATCCATAGCAACTGGGCACAGGATGAGGTTGCAGCCACATATTCAGCCTCAGCGGTAGACAAAGCTACTGAATTTTGTTTCTTGGTAGCCCAAGACACAAGGCATGAGCCCAGAAAGTGAGCCATACCTGAAGTACTTTTCCTATCAACCAGGAAACCTGCATAATCAACATCAGCATATCCTACAAGGTCAAAATTACTACATTTAGGATACCAAAGGCATAAATCAGTGGTGCCTTTCAAATATCTCAAAATTCTCTTCACTGCAGTGAGGTGGGACTCCTTTGGATTTGCCTGAAACCTAGCACACAGTCCCACGTTAAACTAAATATCAGGTTTGCTGGTAGTGAGATATAATAGAAACCTAATCAACCCTCTGTATAGCTTTTGATCAACGGATGAACCAGGTTCATCAACATCTAATTTTGTAGCTTTGGCTATGGGAGTGTCTATTTCCTTTGAGTCTTCCATTTTAAACTTCTTGAGCAATTCTTTCACATACTTTTGTTGGTGGATCATTGTTTCATTTGGGTTTTGCTTGATTTGCAAGCCTAAGAAGACNTGGTCAGGTGACTCCTTTCTTTCAAAACCTGGAGGCTGCTTGACAAATACATCTTCTTTCAGATAGCCATTGAGAAAGGCACTCTTAATATCCATCTAATGAAGAGTGAATTCCATGTGTGTAGCAAATGCTATAAGAAGTCTGATTGCCTCCAGTCTACAGGGGTCAAAGGTCTCATCATAGTTAATTCCTTCTTCTTGACTATACCCTTGAACAACTAATTTTGCCTTATTCCTTGTAACAGTTCCATCCTTATCGAGCTTGTTCCTAAAGACCCACTTGGTGCCAATTACTGATTCGTCTAGTGGACTGGGTACCAAGTGCCATACTTGACTCCTCTCAGATTAATTCAGATCTTCTTGTATGGATGTTACCTAATCAGTATCTTGCAGGGCTTCAACAATGTTCTTTGATTCAATCAAGGATATAAATGCATCAAACGCACACAGATTTTTCAAGGAGGATCTAGTTTTGATTCCAGATCTCAAGTCTGTTATGATGTTCTCAAGAGGGTGAGAACGCTGATATCTGTGTGGTTTGAGTACCAGTTGTTCACTTCTGGATTATTCCATGTTGTCTTGTAATTGTGGAACAGGATCAGGGCCAGTATTTTCATGTAGAATTCCCCCTGTCGAGTTGCGTGGGGCTTTTGAACCTGGTCCATCACCTGTTCCATCTGCCATAGGTGCTTCAATGTGGTCATTGCTCCTCACCAGTGCAAGCTCCTCATCTTCTAGTTCCTGTCTCTTAGCAAGAATGTTAGTTTCATCAAAGACAACATGTATACTTTCTTCTCCACACATAGTTATTTTATTATACACTTTATAAGATTTACTATGTGATGAATATCCCAAGAATACTCCCTCATCACTTTTGGGGTCAAATTTTCCTAGGGAATCTTTGCCATTATTGTGTACAAAACACTTGCATCCAAAATCCCTGAAGTGGGATATGTTGGGCTTTCTCCCTTTAAGTAATTCATAGGAAGTTTTCTCTACTAGAGGTCTAGTCATGCATCTATTGATTATGTAGCAAGTAGTATTTATTGCTTCAGCCTAGAAGCTGTGAGGTAGTTTGCTAGATNGCTGTGGGGTTCTAGGAGCAGAAAAGTTATGATTAACACCATGTTCATCACAGAACTCAGCAAACTTAGCATTCTCAAATTCAGTACCATGGTCAGATCTTATTGATGCTAGTTGATGTCCTAATTGATTTTGAGTTTTCTTGACAAATGAGGTGAACATATCAAATGTTTCATCCTTAGATGCCAGGAATAAGGTCCAAGTGAACCTTGAATAATCATCAACTAGGACCATCACATATCTCTTACCACCTCTACTCAGAGTTCTCATAGGACCACATGAGTCCATATGAACCAGTTCCAACGTCCTGGTCGTACTGACTATTTTCTTACTTTTGAAAGATGACCTTACCTGCTTCCCCCTGGCACATGCCTCACAAACTTTGTCCTCCTTGAACTTAATGTTCGGAAGTCCTACCACTAAGTCCTTAGAGACTAGTTTGTTAAGTTGAGTTAGACTCGCATGACCAAGTCGTTTGTGCCACAGGAGGGGATCACTGTCCAACGCACTTAGGAAAGTGAGTTCGTTTTCAGATAGTGTGGACAAGTCTATGACATAGATGTTATTCATTATTTTTCCCTGCAAAACAATCCTGTCAGTAAGCAGGTTAATCACAAAACATTTTTTAGAAGTAAAAGCAACCAGGTTACCTCTGTCACACAGTTGTGATACACTGATCAAGCTATATTTCAATCCATCTATTAGATACACATGCTCAATGGATCGTGTGTCATCCTTACCTACCTTACCAACCCCAATAATTTCACCATTCTTTCCGTTTCCAAAGAAGACATTTCCTCCTTTGAGACTTTCAAGTAAAAGGAACTGTTCCTTGTTCACAGTCATATGCTTTGAGCAGCCACTATCCAATTACCAAATTTGGCTGCCTCCTCTCACTTGAACCCACAAAAGAATCAGGGGTTAGTTTTAAGAACCCAAACTAGTTTGTGTCCTTTTCTATGAGAGAATGGATGAATCAAATATTTCCTGGCCCAATTTGGTAGTTAGTTTTTCCCTTTTACAAACCTCTCATTTTTTCGACTGGCCTGCTCTTTTGCAATACACTCATATTTGTAGTGTCCAGTCTTACCACAATGTGTGCAGATTTTATTCTCAGGAAGAGTGAGATACTTATTTTTGGGATCCCACTTGGGCAATTGACTTCCAAAGCCAATCCCTCTCCTGCTGCTACTATGATTCTCTTGAAGCCATATCAGGGCATTAGAGGATTTATTCCATGTATAGGTTCGATCTAATTCATGTTTGACTTTGCCAAGTTGTTCATTAAGAGTTCTTATTTGTTCGTCCTTGGCGTACATCTTATCTTTTAATTTTCCGATGTTTTCTTCAACATGATATGAGAATGATCAACAACCTTTTTACTTGATCCTAGCTTTAGCTTTAAGTTTTTAGATTTTAGTTCTAGAATCTCCGTTTCAAGAGGATGAACCTGGTTTAACAAGTCAGTGTTTTTCTTTTCAGATTCACTGACTCTGATTTCCAGGTTTATGCATTTTGGTTTTAGCATTGCACATTCTTTAGATAGTTGATCCTTCTCTTTGGTTGTTTCCTCAGAATCATCTATGAAATCAAGTAGCAACTCAGAGAGTTTTTCCTTAGATAGGAACTTTACTTTGTTTTTCAGATGAGAGATACTTACCTATGGTTCTTCATGTGATTCCTTGTCAGATTCTCCAATTGCCATGAGCGCTTGATCTTCAGTCTCCCCATCTTCTGATTCTTCATCTGAACTTTCCCCCCAAGCAGCAACCATAGCCTTTGTTGTGGTTGTCTTGGGTTGAACCTGTTCCTTCCTTCTGTTCCTTCTCTCATATATTTCCTTTTTCCACTCTACTTCCCACTGATGACAGTTTTTAATGAGATGGTCAGTCTTACCACATTTATAGAATCCCTCATTGGTTGGTCTTTCTGGAGCCTTTGCTTTGTTTTAGTTTCCTCCTCTAGAGATGACTTTCTTCCTTATGAGAAAGTTTCTGAATTCTTTGGTGATCATGGCCATCTCATCATCTTCCAGATCTGCTCCCTCAGTGATTCTTAGGGCTAGAATCCTCTCCTTCTTTGGACTATCCATCTTCATTGTCTGCCTTCTAAGTTCATAGGCAGTGAGGTTTCCAATTAGCTCATCCAATCTGAGGGTTGCCATATCTTTAGATTCATGGATAGCAGTGATTTTGCTTTCCCAAGAAATAGGCAAGACCCTTGTTAGTATCTTTTCAACCTTGTACTCTTCAAGAATGATTCTTCCAAGAGACTTCGGTTCATTAGTCAAGGTTGTGAACCTTGTGTACATCTCTTGAATAGTCTCTCCTTCTTTCATAGTGAAGTTTTCATACTGAGAGTATAGTAGTGTACCTCTTGACCTTTTTACCTGAGGTGTTCCTTCATGGGATACTTACAAGATTTCCCAAATCTCTTTGGCAGTGGTGCAACTTTGGATTCTGCTGTACTCATCTGGACCTAGTCCACATACTAGCCACTTTTTGGCCTTTGCATTATTCTCCCATTTCTTTAGATCCTCAGCAGTGCCATCAGCTCTTGTCTTTGGTATATCTATACCTTCGACAGTCTTCATCATAGTGGCTAGAGGACCATCAGTGACTATGTCCCAGAGTTCATAGTCTTCTCCAATTAGGCGATCCTTCATCCTATTTTTCCACCATGAGTAGTACTGGCCATTGAAGAGTGGTGGCCTTGCAGTTGATTGACCTTCCTAATTTCTAGGTAGCCTTGCAGTAAAAACGTAGAGATTTTTACGTGGAAAATACCTGGCTCAAAAGGTGAAAAAACCACGACCTACTCCTCAGTAGGATTTTCTCAAACACTTCACTAAAAACTCTGAGCCAAACGGACTTACAAAATAAACTCTTTTGTAACCCTAGGACTAACTCTAATCCTCTTTGTATCAACTATCCTCTAGCTAATTTCTACTGAATTCAAGCTAACTCTAACTTGAACAATACGTACCTATTACAATTGCTTCTATGAAAGCTGAAAAGATACAATATTAAAGCTCCTACTACAATCAACTAGACTCAATAATTAATCAGATGAAACTGGTTCTTCTAGTTGAACTGTAGCCTTTGCATCGCACAATGATTCTGCTAGCAAAAATTATCTCTGGGAATTTTTCTTTTAGATTTTGAATCACTTCAGCTTTGTGCATGTTTTTTCAGCAGAAATACATCAAGTATTTATAGAGTCAGTCGTTGAGCTTGTCTTCCAATTCCAGTTCAACTCTACCTGGGAGAACAAGTTCTTATCAAACTCAACTTCCTTCCTTTGTTTATTTCCTTGCTGAATTCGACTTCTATTCTTTCATCAATTTGCAACCTTTTCGCATTAGAAGATACTCTTCTTGTTCATTGATACTTCACAATCACATTTATCTCCTATGCATATAAAGTTTGTGTGTCAACTCGTCAGGTCAAGTATGTGTGCTCTGATGGACCTCGTTCAACTGGTCAGCCTTTTTTCAATCTTCAAAACTATGCAGTGACATGGGTCAACACTTTTAATCTCACCGTGGCTTACGACTCTCCCATGAAAGTGGGGGGAATAACACTCCGCTCGCGGAACAATCCACACAATATTCTTTATAAATTATTTTTCAGTGAACAATTCCTTAAAATTTCTCAAATTCCATGATCTCAAGGAAACAAGCCGCATGTAACATTAATTCATTAAGCATATAGTTCATTTCACGGAAAACACAAAATATGGTGTAGACCTAACTACCCGTACGGCCGTACATAACAATTATAGTCGCTACGTACGGACTCTCGTCACTTTGTGCGTACGTAGCCCCCACAAACATTAGTTCATAGCCATTTAAATGTAACGACCCGTTCGGTCGTTACGTAGAACCTGCATTATAATTACTGTTCTTGACTTGTCATATATTGGTTATACTATTATTGATGTGTTAGAGTTGGTAGGCTTGAAATCGAAATGGTTGTAGTGAGAGTTTAGCCATTTAGTCCTTACAAAAATAGCCTTAGAGTTGGAAAAGTCAACTGAGAGTTGACTTATTGGTAAACGACCTCGGAAGGAAAATTATATGGCTCGAATAGATTTATTAGGTGATTTGGGACTTAGGAGTGTGTCCAGAATATTTTTGTGAGGACTGGTGTAGAATTAGGCTTGAAATTGCGAAAGTTAGTTTTTGGTGATTTCCGGTCGGCAGTGGAATATAGGCTATCAGGGTCGGAATGGAATTTCGGAAGTTGGAACAGGTTTGTAATATCATTTTGGATAGTTTTGCAAAATTTCAGATCAATCGGAGTTGTTTTGGATAGTTTCGGCATTGTTGGAGGATTTTAGAAATTTCAAAGTTCTTAGGCTTGAATTTGATGTGATTTTGGTGTTTTGATGTTATTTTTAGTGTTTCGGGAGTGCAACTAAGTTCAAATGATCATATATGATATGCTAGTATATTTGGTTGGGGTCCCGAGGGTCTCGGGATTGATTTCGGATGGTTAACAGGAAGTTCGGAGTTGGAAATTTGCAGCAAACAACTGCTGGTGTGAATTCACTGTTGTTTTCAGCACCTTTGATCGCAGGTGCGGGCTCGCAGGAGCGAGCAAAGCTTCGTAGATGTGGATTTTGGGAGGCTCAGCAGAGGATTGCAGGTGGGGAAGGAGGATTGCACCTGCGAAGTCGCAGGTGCGGAGAAGGGGTTGCAGGTGCGGATGCTCCGCAGGTGCGGACCTGGGACCGCAGGTGCGCTTAAGTGGCCGCAGGTGCGGAACCACTGTTCAGAAAGTATAAAAACCTGCCTTCGCGATTTTAAACCCTTTTTCCACCATTGTTGTACGGGGTCCGAGGTTTTTGAGGGATTTTGAAAAGGGAAATGCTAGTTCATCATTGAGGTAAGGTTTTAGGGACTTAATAACTCAATTATATGTGATTGGAGACCTTATATCAGAGTTTAATTATGAAAATCAGTAGGAAAAAGGTGGGGTTATGGCTTGAGATTTTGAGACCTTTAGGGGTTGATTTGAGAGGTCAAACGAACTCCGATTTTAGCGTTCTTGATATGTACGAACTCGTGAGATGATGAAGAACATTTTGGTATAAAATTTGTCAAGTTCCAAGAAGCGGGCTCAGGGGTCGATTTTTGGCTAATTTCGGGCTTTGAGCTAAATTTGGTACTATTCAATTGGAATTCATTCCTTAAGCATAATCTGATGATAAAAATCTGAACTTGGAAGATTTGGAGCACTCAGAGGCCGAATTTAGGGGCAAAGGCACTGCAGAATAGTATTTTAGCTAGTTTTGAGGTAAGTAACGTTTCTAAACTTGGTTCTGAGGGTTCGAAACCCCGAGCTAAATGATTTATGACTTTTGTTGAGGTTAAGCACTTGCCAAGTGACGGGCGTGCGGACGTGCACCGAGTAAATGTGGCATGGCTTATCCCATGGCACCGCTTAGTGATTATTCCATGATGATATCTGTGGTTCTGTTAATGTTGTAATTGTGAACCTGTTAGAAATCATGTTATGTATAAATACTAGGCTTCACGCCGAAAATATTGAGACCCGAGTGGTCGTATATTACTGTCCCATTTTTTTATTATCTGATTCATATACTCAGTCCTATTATAGCATATCACTTCATACCTCACTCTCAGTATTGTTAATAATATGCATACTTATCATTGTTTCGGGCTGATGGAGGCATCTGTGATCCATGTGAATGAGACTGAAGAGTAATGACTGAGTGAGGCCGAGAGCCTGTTATTGAGACAGTTATGAGATCGGACTGCACACCGCAGCGATATTAAATCATGCCTTCGTTGGCTTGATATGGCGCTTGGGCCACTAGGGCCCCTCCAGAGTCTTTACACCCTTAGTGAGCACATTGATGATGAGGGATGGATCTTCCCTGGACATGGATCTTTTCCGAAGTGGATATTATGTGAGGGATGGATCTTCCCTGGACATGGATATTCTGAGTGTTGTATTCCGGAGATGGAATTTCTCCGTAGGGATGGATTGGCCTTCTTTTTCTTCAGTACGGAGTGACTACGGTCACCAATGATTATGTACATTTCGGGATGGACTTTTCCCTGGGCCTGAGAGCCATGTGCGGTACTGAGTGGACTACTGTGTGAGGTTCGTAAGCACTAGGTGCATATCCACATTGGTTTCATACATATATTTTATTATGGCATGTAGAGTATACTAGCATACTTGGCATATTTACTAATCCTGATAAACTATTAGCATGTCTAAATTCTGTATATTGTTTATTTTAAAATTTTGAGGTTTTGTCCATCACTACTTCTCAGCCGATAGTTTGGGTTCGTTACTTATGAGTTGGTGTACTCACGTTACCCCCTGAACCTTGTGTGCAGATCCAGGTACACCGGGGCCCGGTAGTGGATATTGAGCAGCGGTCAGAGTTTTCATTGACATTGTTGAGGTAGTAGCTGGCGATCGCGACCTCGTCTTCTCTTCCTTATTCCACCTGTTGCACTTATTTTGAGTCTATGTTGTCTATTTCTTCATTCTTTATTTTTTTATATATAACAACTCATGAGTGAGTGACACCGGATCCGGGGTTAGATGTTTTAAATTTAGTTTTTTTAAGTATTAATTTTTTTAAAACTTCAGATTCTTAGTATTATCAATAAATTCGTTTAAAATCTTATCTTTACTGGATCGAATTTAGCTTAGATAAAAAGGGCGGGTTGCCTAGTTCCACGACAGGCGCCATCACCACTCCAAAATCGGGTCGTGACAAGATGGTATCAGAGCGCTAGGTTAAATAGGTCTCACCAGTCATGAGAAGCTTTAGTAGAGTTTTGCGGATCGGTACGAAGACATCTATACTTATCTTCGAGAGGCTACAGAACCCTTAGGAAGAATCCCACATTATTGAATTATGTCGTGCGACTCTGTTGAATTCTCGAACTAAGCTTCTCTTGTTTTCATTCTCTCACAGATGGTGAGGACTCGTGCTACCGATCATGGTGATCAGACACCAGTAGGACCAGCTGGAGGTCGAGGCCATGGTCGAGGCCGTGGTAGAGGGAGGGGTGCAGCCCGCTCAGCAGCCGGGGCAGTACCTGTGGACCTTCCCACTGCTCAGGATCAGGTCCCCGCAGTTGAGATCCCAGTGGGAGAGGCTCAGGCACCAGCAGTGCCCATTGTGATTCCGGGTCTTCAGGAGACCCTTGCTCAGATTCTGACCGTGTGAACCAGTCTTACACAGGCAGTCGCCATGTCTACTACTGTTGCTACTTCTCAAGCCGGGAGAGGCACTCAAACTCTAGCTGCCCGGACACCTGAGTAGGTTACTCAAGGGTTTCAGACACCGGGGACAGTTCCAGTCTAGCCGGTTGCCCCAGCCCAAGATTTTGTGGTCCCAGCTTTGGCAGATGACGAGCAGCGCAGGTTAGAGAGGTTTAGTAGACTCCAGCCTCCGGTTTTTAGTGGTATTGAGGGAGAGGACGCACAGGGATTTTTGGACTAGCGTCAGAGGATCGTTCGCACAACAGGGATACTGGAGGCTAGTGGGGTCCCATTTACTACCTTCTAGTTCGCAGGAGCTGCACTCGCTTGGTGGGAGGCTTATGAGAGGCGTAGACCTACTGATGCAGCTCCCCTTATCTGGCATCAGTTCTCCATTCTATTCCTGGAAAAGCATGTACCGCATTCCCGCAGGGAGGAGTTGCGCAGGGAGTTCGAGCAGTTGCGCCAGGAGGACATGACCGTGACCCAGTATGAGATGAGGTTCTCCGAGTTGGCCCGTCATGCTATTTGGCTAGTTCCCACGGATAGGGAGAGAATCAGGAGGTTCGTTGATGGCCTCACTTATCAGCTTCAGATTTTTCTGACTAGGAAGAGGGTATCTGGCGCTTGTTTCGAGGAGGTGGTTGACATTGCCAGAGAGATTGAGTCGGTTCTCCACCAAGAGCAGATCGAGAGGGAGGCCGGAAGGTCTCGAGGATCTGGGAGTTTTGGTGGGGTTACTTCAAGGGGGCACCATCAGCCCGACAGAGGCCGTTCATTCAGGCAGGCTTAGCCAGGTCGCTCAGGTTATCGTGGTGGGTCAGTTGGTCATGATCCTCATAGTTCGCATCAGGTGAAACCATCTTTCAGTGCACTGCCAACTCAGAGTTCATCTTGGGCAACATCGATTCAGAGTTCATCTATGCCTGGTTATTCCAGTGGTTATCCTGGTGATAGGGGTTCCCTTCAGTCCCCAGTGCCATTCTCCAAGAGAGGTTGCTTTGAGTGTGGAGATGTGGGCCATATTAAGAGGTTTTGTCCTTGTCTTGTGAGAGGTACTTATCAGCAGAGGAGTCAGCCCGTGGTTTCAGACTCAGTAGATGCATCGCCCGCCGAAGCAGCTAGAGGTGGGGGTCAGGCAGGTAGGGGTCGCCCTAGAGGGGGAGGTCGATCCGGTGGTGATCAGGCCCGATTTTATGCATTTTCAGCCAGACCGGATGAGATGGCTTCTGATGCCCTGATCCCAGGTATTGTTTCAGTCTGTCACGAGAAGCTTAAGTTTTTAATTGATTCTGGTTTTTCATATTCACATGTTCACCATATTTTAGCCCATTCTCTGGATACGCCCCGTGAATCTTTTGTTACATCTGTTCATGTGCTCGCCCTTGTGGGTGATGTTGTTACGAACCGCGTGTGTCGGTTGTGTGTGGTACCTATTAGGGGTCTGGAGACCCGGGTGTGTGCATGATAAGGTTATTCGGCAGTTGATGGATTTTGGAACAACTCTTGTCACGTTCAAGGACGAACGTTTGTTTAAGAGGGGGAGAATGTAACGACCCGGTCGGTCGTTACATAGAACCTACATTATAATTACTGTTCTTGACTTTTCATAGGTTGGTTATACTATTATTGATGTGTTAGAGTTGGTAGGCTTGAAATCGAAATGGTTGTAGTGAGAATTTAGCCACTTAGTCCTTAAAATAATAGCCTTAGAGTTGGAAAAGTCAATTGAGAGTTGACTTATTGGTAAACGACCTCGGAAGGCGGATTTTATGGCTCGCATAGCTTTGTTAGGTGATTTGGGACTTAGGAGTGTGTTCAGAATATTTTTGTGAGGACCGGTGTAGAATTAGGCTTGAATTGGCGAAAGTTAGTTTTTGGTGATTTCCGATCGGCAGTGAAAAATAGGCTATCAGGGTCGGAATGGAATTCTGGAAGTTGGAACAGGTCCGTAATGTCGATTTGGATATGACTGCAAAATTTTAGGTCAATCGGAGTTGTTTTGGATAGTTTCGGCATCGTTGGAGGATTTTAGAAATTTCAAAGTTCTTAGGTTTGAATTTGATGTTATTTTTAGTGTTTCGGGAGTGCATCTAAGTTTGAATGATCATATATGATATGTGTATTGGTAAAAAAGAGTTTCACACATAAGTCAGCTTTTGACAACTCAGCCAGTCACGTGAACACAGGAAAACGTGACAGCTGGATGTGATCCTTTGAAGAGGTACGGTACAAAGAGGTACGGTTCAGTAAACCCACGAACTTATCAGCCACAGGAAACTCAACTTGATCAAAACGGGAGAGAGGCACGGTCAGAATGAATCTAGACAAAGCTACGGGCAGATTCAAGGACCCACTTGTAACCGAACCCCAATTACCGTTATCCTTTGTAACGCCTCATTACTGTCATAATTAGTCATTAATGAGTAACCATAGAAAGAGTCATACGTTATAAGAATCTCCTATATAAGGGAGGGGAATACAGATTGTAAATGCATCTAATTCTCGAATACAATCAACTTCGATTTTCTATATTTCTGCAATATTTTCTATTATTCATTTTTCTCCATTACCTTGATTATCAGTAACCCATATTCATCTTAAAAATAAGCTTTAGTCAAATGGTCTAATTCTTTGGTTAAACAATATGTTGGTATATTTGGTTGGGATCCCGAGGGGCTCGGGATTGATTTCGGATGGTTAACGGGAAGTTCAGAGTTGGAAATTTGCAGCAAACAGCTACTGGTGTGAATTCACTGTTGTTTCCGCACCTGCGAATGTTTAATCGCAGGTGCGGGCCCGCAGCAGCAAGCAAAGCTCCACAGATGTGGATTTTGGGAGGCTCAACAGAGGATCGTAGGTATGGGACGAGGATCGCACGTGCGAAGTCGCAGGTGCGGAGAAGGGGTCGCAGGTGCGGATGCTCTGCAAGTGCGGACCTGGGACTGCAGGTGCGCTTAAGTGGCCGCATGTTCGGAACCACTGTTCAGAAAGTATAAAAACCTGCCTTCGCGATTTTTAACCCTCTTTTCACCATTGTTGTACGGGTTCTGAGGTTTTTGAGGGATTTTGAAGAGGGAAACGCTGGTTCATCATTGAGGTAAGGTTTTTGGGACTTAATAACTCAATTATATGTGATTGGAGACCTTGTATCAGTGTCTAATTATGACAATCAGTAGGAAAAATGTGGGGTTATGGCTTGAGATTTTGAGATCTTTAGGGGTCGATTTGATGGGTCAAACAAACTCCGATTTTAGCGTTCTTGATATGTACGAACTCGTGAGATAAAGAAGAAAATTTTTGTATAAAATTTGTCAGGTTCCGAGACGCGGGTTCGGGGGTCGGGTTTTGGCTAATTTCGGGTTTTGAACAAAATTTGGTACTTTTCAATTGGAATTCATTCCTTAAGCATAATCTGATGATAAAAATCTTAACTTGGTGGATTTGGAGCACTCAGAGGCCAAATTTAGGGGCAAAGGCACTGCAGAATAGTATTTTAGCAGGTTTTGAGGTAAATAACGTTTCCAAACTTGGTTCTTAGGGTTCGAAGCCCCGAGATAAATGATTTATGACTATTGTTGAGGTGACGCACTTGCCAAGTGACGGGCGAGTGGGCGTGCACCGAGTAATTGTGTCCTGGCTTATCCCATGGCACCGCTTAGTGATTATTCCATGATGATATCTTTGCTTCTGTTAATGTGGTAATTGTGAACCTGTTAGAAATCATGTTAAGTATAAATGCTAGGTTTCACGCCGAAAATGCTGAGACCGAGTGGTCGTATATTACTGTCCCATTTTGTGATTATCTGATTCATATACTCAGTCCTATTATAGCATATCACTTCATACCTGAGTCTCAGTATTGTTAATAATATGCGTACTTATCATTGTTTCAGGCTAATGGAGGTATCTGTGATCCATGTGAGTGAGACTGAAGAGTAATGACTGAGTGAGGCCGAGAGCCTGTTATTGAGACAGTTATGAGATCGGACTTCACACAGCAGCAATATTAAATCATTCCTTCGTTGGCTTGATATGGCGCTTGGGCCACTAGAGCCCCTCCGGAGTCTTTACACCCCTAGTGAGCGCATTGATGATGAGGGATGGATCTTCCCTGGACATGGATCTTGTCCGAAGTGGATATTATGTGAGGGATGGATCTTCCCAGGACATGGATATTGTCCGAGTGTTGTATTCCGTAGATGGACTTTCTCCCTAGGGCTGGATTGGCCTTCGTTTTCCTCAATATGGTGTGACGACGGTCACAAATGATTATGTACATTTCGGGATGGACTTTTCCCTGGGCCTGAGAGCCATATACGGTACTGAGTGGACTGTTGTATAAGGGTCGTAAGCACTAGGTGCATATCCACATTGGTTTCATACATATATTTTATGATGGCATGTAGAGTATACTGGCATACTTGGCATATTTACTCATCCAAATAAACTGTTAGCATGCCTAAATTCTGTATATTGTTTATTGTAAATATTTGAGGTTTTGTCCGTCACTACTTCTAAGCCCATAGTTTGGGTTCGTTACTTCTGAGTTGGTGTACTCACGTTACCCCCTGCACCTTGTGTACAGATCTAGGTACACCGAGACCCGGTAGTGGATATTGAGCAGCGGTCAGAGTTTTCATTGGAGTTGTCGAGGTAGCAGCTGGCGATCGCGACCTCATCTTCTCTTCCTTATTCCACCTGTTGCACTTATTTTGAGATGATGTTGTCTATTTCTTAATCCTTTATTTTTTTATATATAGTAGCTCATGACTGAGTGACACCGGATCCGGTATTAGAGGTTTTAAATTTAGTTTTGTTTTTTAAGTATTATTTTTTTAAACTTCAGATTCTTAGTATTATCAATAAATTCGTTTAAAATCGAATTTTTACTGGAAATTGAATTTACCTTAGATAAAAAGGGCGGCTTGACTGGTTCCACGATGTCACGACCCAAATCGATGGGTCGCGACGGGCACCCCATACCTTACTCGGCCGAGTACCAACGTAACGTATCTTTCTTATTACATTATCATATACACGTGACATACTGGACTAATAGGCCAACATAATAATTTACAAACTCAAAACATAGGCCGACAAGGCCGTACAATCTTTCACGTATACGACATATGTCTACAAGCCTCTAAGAGTACATAAATGTCATAAAGGTCGGGATAGATTCCCGCCATACCAAAAAATACCCGTCTAAATCATACTAACCAAATAAGCGACTCCGAAGCAAATGGAGCGCACCAACATCTTCCGCTGAACTGATAGCCTACTTGGAGGGCTCTCGACCTGTCTATCGGGACCTGCGGGCATGAAACGCAGCGTCCCCAGGCAAAAGGGACGTCAATACGAATAATGTACCGAGTATGTAAGGCACATAATGTACATAAGAGACATGAAAGAAATATGGAGTACATGATTCAACCTGTAAGTCTGAATAACTTTGTAAATCATCAATAACTTTTAGCAGCATGCATATGCGTATGAATGTCATGTCGTGCATAGGTATATGTTTCATAACATCATCAACCTCTCAGGGCATCCCATCATATCATATCGGCCACTGTGGGCAAAATCATCATCGTATACCAGCTGATCAAGTGATGGTGCGTATATAACGCCATAACCTTTCCCATATCCATATACATATACATACATATATACGGGTATATAACTCCGTTTGAATATACATACTTATATACGCGTATATAACGCCGTTTGAACCATATTTCAGCCACTATGGGCAACATCATCATCATATACCAGCTGATCAGGTGGTGGGGCGTATATAACGTCGTAACCTTTTTCCATATCCCATATACATATATTTACATATATACGCGTATATAACACCATCTGGTCATGGGTCAACAACATATGTAAATGCATGAAATGCATATGAAATACGTCAACAAAATCTCTCGGTAAGTCATAACGCCATTATGCCCTGATTAATATCATGAAATAAACTTTACCAACATACGTATTTTCGAGACCCATGAACAGAAGATAATAATAATTCACATGGGGAATCAAGAATATAGACACCCCTAGTATTTCTATGAATAGAGTAATTTATAGAAATAATGAGTTTGCTCGTTTCTTCCGTATAATTTAGACCATGCCAAATGAAAGAAGGGATAGCCTCAACATACCTGGAGTAGGGAAAAATCCGTATGATATTCTTGCAGACAGTTATTCAGTTATGCGTGGGTGTATTTTTAGGAGTCCAATGATCTACTGTCCCGTATTTGGTAAAAATAACATATTTCTATAATCTTCATTAGAATCATTAAATCTCCAGATCCATTTGATAAGTACACTACCAAACTTCTATTTTGAAACTTGAGATTAAGATTCTTCACTCCCATGCCTTGAGTTTCTTTATTAATCACCACCTGTTGCCATTGGCAGATGCTTCATTCTCGGTGTAGGAAATTACATCTTAGATTTAATCTTTTCTCCACGTAGAACAGAATGGGATAAGGGTCACAAATATATAGGTCTATCATACAACACATTATCTTACCACCTAATTACAAATGACTAAAATTTATATCTCTTAGGTAGTGGCTTGCTACCACGTGGCGGTGGGGTGGAGTTTTCTTATTCTTTATCCACTTATTAGGTAATTAGGTGATGTCCCTTTACCCGGTAATTAACTAATTACCCGCAAAATTAAGAATTGCCTCAAATTACCTAAAATTCTACTTATTTTTAATACACTTTATACATCCTACTATCATGGTCATATGGTACCTTGTATGGTACTAGTCCATAAATATCGGGTATTAACGCTCGACCTGAATTTTATCCCAACATGCCAAACTTGGACAAAAAATCATTTTCTCTGATTTGCTTCCCTTTTCACCTTCACGAATTTACTCTTCACTTGTTTGAAATAGCATAATCCTTATAATCTCCAAATAATTTTTTCTTTGGGCTGATGTTAATTACCTTACGACAAATTCAATGTACAATACTACAGGGTGCGACATCGTCGTAACTAAACACTGCGAAGCGTAACATCACCATAATGTAATACTGTAAGGCATAACATCATCGTAATATAATACTGCAGGGCATAACATTGTCGTAATATAATACTGGGGTACATAATATTGAGGTAGTATTAGGGGGCGTAACATTATTCCCCCTTTGGAACATTCGTCCTCGAATGTTGATTGATACTCTTATCATTTTCGTAACTTATAACTCTTGTGAATACCTTATTACTCTTCTTACCATTTAAGCAGTTGCTTTGTGAATAGATCCAAAGTCTAGGATATTCCCCCCCTTAGTCGTTTTGCTCAAATCATGACCTGTGGTCGAAATCAACTGTTGTTACCTCCTGTCATGCAACCTGTATGAACCTGTCTTTGTAAGTGCTTTTATGCGATTCCTTTTTCCTTTTTCCTTTTAACTTTTATCCAAACTCTAGGCCTTACTTTTTAAATATTTACAACGCTTAATAGGATGCCTTTCTGGGCATCTATAGGTGTACTAAAGTTCTTCGCTCGATACGTTGTAGAACCTGCGAATATTGCCATATATTATTTCATAGATCTGGTTATCTATTCGCGTGACTTTACCACATATATGTAGGTCATACTAACCATAATTCTTACTTTGATTTATCGTTACTAAGGTCTGCAACTAACTCCAGGTTACTCTTCGTTGCTCATCATATGTGCATAAAGCTAAGTCTTTTAACACTTCTTCATTACTGCTCATTTTAAGACAGATGGCTTAATCTCATCCCGTAATTTGTAACTTTTATCCATCCATTGTCGATTCACCTCAATGTCGATCTATAATCTTCCATTGATAAGTTGAAACTTTTTACGTAATACATTGCTACTAGAGCTTATGTTGCATCGAGGAATCTTTCAAGTGATTTTCCTAATCCTCTTAGGGGCGATACTGTACTTCAATAATCGTATTTTATAGCATCCCAATGTGATTCACCTTACTTAAAATCTCGTATCATATCTTCTATTTCTTTCATAACCTCCCTTCCACGTAGGTATGATTCACACCACAAATGAAGCTCTATTATAATACTACAATCTGGTGGAAGCTTCATACTGACTTCTTATTGCTGGATTTATCGCAAAGCCGTTATAGACTATGGTTGTTGTACTATCTCTCTTGTACCACTGATTTTAAGGGAGATCTTACAATGTTCTCGATCATGATGTTTCTAATTTTCTAGGTCCAATAATCAGACTCCTGATTATTTAGTTGATGTAACTCTTCAGTTTCCTCTCCTCTCTGTTCAACCTTAATAGCCTTTCATGGGCTTGAGAAATATGCATGATACAACCCTTTAATAATTTAATCCTTCGTTTATGACCTGGGCTTAATTCTTTCATTTGACGTATACCAGAATCTTTTACGGATGTATATGCTGCATGTATAAAACTCCAAACCCTTAAGTGAGTTCATAATGTAACCAACTATGGATCATTGATATAATTTCTTTTGTTACATTTTAGCTTTCTTTCAACGTAAGCTATTTCCTTTCCTAGTCTTTCTGCCCCCTTGTTGCGTCCATACTTAGCTTATCTTGATTCCCACGCATGCTATACTTTTTAAGCAACTCATATGACCTTTGAATTTTTTTACTTTTAATTTCTTTTTCTTCACGTTCATTAACCACAGTAGGGGCCACTTTTCTTTGGAGTAATTACAATGTTGTTGTGAGACAGTTGTTACACGACCCTTTCCTTTTTAGGTCGTTGTGCTTAGGTTGAAGCATTCTTCCTTATTTCCTCAGCTAGTCTTTCATTGTAGTACTTAGGGAGAACCCTTAACTCTCATAAAGCTGTGGGCTTATTACGGACCTTTTGGATGTCCTTACTTGTCTATAATCATCCGTAGTTGCTTATTTCTATGCCCTTGTGCTTGTATGATTGCTTCTAAACTGATATTTTGACTATCTTCCCAGTGGAACTTTCTTTTATCTCCGTAACACTCATACGGTATCTTTAACTACCCCGACTCTTGTTTGAATATATATCTTTGAGTATTATAATGCTATTCTTCAAGGCTGAATTCTCCATGTTGGGTTCTACTATGTTTATCTTACACGATCTGATGACTCGTCAGTAACCTCTTGTTTAGCCATAACTGGGATCTTCCTGAACAATTACTAACTACTCATTGGTCCATTCTCATATCAATATTCCTCGTAATCTTTCTTAGGTTATTTCCTTCGTCTTAACTTATGTCTCGCGCTGGCTCCTTATTTATTGATAACAACTCGGGAAGGAACCTTTACTTCCTCTCCTTGACGTCGTGCTTGCACAATATTCTCGAATCGTAGCGTATCTGTAAGATTTGGATAAGTGCCATCTCATTCATCTTTCATTACCGCATTCTTCATTTACCATTCCATAGTCACTAGAACCACTTAATTCTGACTTAATGCCACATTATTCCATATTCCCCCCTTTAGGGGTGTACTAAGACTTGAAGGTATGACGACCTGCCTATAGATGTTTTTCCTCTTCATCTTTGGCGTCCTTTCACATCACCAATGACCCTTACTTTCCTTGCGATAATCCTTCTGTATCAAGGATAACAAAATTCTCTACTCGCGAGGGTGACACTTAATGTAACTGGTACCTACAGTCCCTTAAGCTTAACTTTGCTTACATTACTTTCTTTAGGGAAGCGTCTTCCAGAATGATCATTCTCTGATTTTCTCCTAAATCTTCTTCTGTTGTCCATTCTACTACTGCTGGAACGAAATCGAAATTCTCATGAGGCCGACTATTATCAAATTACCCAGTCCCTAATTTATGTTTAGTTTATCTTGTTCACCAATCCATATTGGTTTCTATTATTCAGCGGTTTTAACTTTTCCTTCAGGTAGTCGCACTGGAGTCACGAACTTGTTTCTTGAAATGAGGACATGACTGTATGGCCTATACTCTTTTGTTGTCCTAAGTTCTGTCACCTCTCGTCTCTTCCTTTACTTGACTATAGATTCTAATATTGTCATCTTCTTTATCTACCGTTTTCATCCACGTATCATGTCATATTTATAATGCATCATTAACTCTTTTCTTATTTCCTGCTAAGATTTATGCTTACCACTTTATTCTGAAAACTCGAACAAGACATTCCTTTTCTTTCAGCTTCCCTTTGCTCTATCTAGTGGCTCTTCAAGTTGCTTAACGTTCTTGCTTTACTAGGGACACGAGCCATACTAAGGTAGTATATATCCCTTCAAGGCTTATAGTGCATGTCTTTGTAGTACTTATATCTGGCTGCACTATTTTAGAGTGTACCATCTGTGTGTCTCATAAAGAGATCCATTAGAACATTTGCAATATCCTACGGAAATGTCAACTGATGCAAACAATTCATCCATCATATCTTCTTATACTACTTCTGTTAACCCCCCTAGGGCATATCTAGAATGGATGCGACCAGTTATATATACCTCTGTTACTATTGAATATAACTCAAAAAGCTTATGTTTCTCTGCCTCAATTATAAACGTTGTTAACCTTCATTAACTGGGTACCTCGTACCCTTTTTCACCTTTCTCATTTTACTTACTGAAACTTGTACTTACCTTCTTAATCCCTCATTGTCCTTCACTATAAAAATGGATAGGCGTTCTTGACTTAAGGCTTCTTATCAGGAAGCTTACACCTTTCAGTACACCCATGATCTGCTAAAAACCTCACATTTACTTATCGTAGGCATCATACAAAAATTCAATTCCTCTTACTCAGCTTTTTCTCAACTATCTCTCTTTCCAACCTTTTTTCCGAATATAGGTATCGTCTTATTACGAATAGAATAGAATTTCGAAATTTGAATTATTATAAGTGAGCTCTACCACATGATCTAGAGTAAGAAGAAAGAGTGACAATCCTATGTAGCCTTCTGCTTATAAGTGTGGTGCACGACACACCCATAAACAAGACTCTACTAGACACGACTTGTAGACTCCCTAGGACAGAACTGCTCTAATACCACTTTTTTCACGACCCAAACTGATGGGCCACAATGGGCACCCGATACCTTACTCGACCGAGTACCAACATAACGTATCTTTCTTATTACATTATCATATAGACGTGATACGGGCCTAATAGGCCAACATAATCATTTACAAACTCAAAACATAGGCCAACAAGGCCGTACAATCTTTCACATATATGACATATGTCTACAAGCCTCTAAGAGTACATAAATGTCATCAAGGTCGGGATAGAGTCCCGCCATACCAAACAATACCCGTCTAAATAATACTAACCAAACAAGCGACTCTGAAGCAAATAGAGCACACCAACATCTTCCGCTGAGCTGATAGCCTACTTGGAGGGCTCTCGACCTGTCTATCAGGACCTGCGGGCATGAAACACAATGTCCCCAGGCAAAAGGGATGTCAGTACGAATAATGTACCGAGTATGTTAGGCACATAATGTACATAATAGACATGGAAGAAATATAGAGTACATGACTCAACCTGTAAGTTTGAATAACTTTGTAAATCATAAATCACTTTTAGCAGCATGTATATGCATATGAATGTCATGTCGTGCATAGGTATATGTTTCATAACATTATCAGCCTATGAGGGCATCCCATCATATCATATCGGCCACTGTGGGCAAAATCATCATCGTATACCAGCTAATCAGGTGGTGGTGCGTATATAACGCCATAACTTTTTCCCATATCCCATATACATATACATACATATATACGCGTATATAACGTGTTTTGAATATACATACATATATACGCGTATATAACGCTGTTTGAACAATATTTCAGCCACTGTGGGCAACATCATCATCATATACCAGCTGATCAACATGTGGTGGTGCGTATATAACGCCCTAACCTTTTCACATATCCCATATACATATATTTACATATATACGCGTATATAACGCCATCTGGTCATGGGTTAATGTGCATATGTAAATGCATGAAATGCATATGAAATACGTCAATAAAATCTCTCGGTACGTCATAAGACCATTATGCCTCTGATTAATATCATGAAATAAACTTTACCAACATACGTATTTTCGAGACCCATGAATAGAAGATAATAATAATTCATATGGGGAATCAAGAATATAGACACCCCTAGTATTTCTATGAATAGAGTAATTTATGAAAACCATGAGTTTTCTCGTTTCTTCAGTATAATTTGGACCATGCCAAAAGAAATAAGGGATAGCCTTAACATACCTGGAGTAGGGAAAAATCCGTATGATATTCTTGCAGACAGATATTCAGTTATGCGTGGGTGTAGTTTTAGGAGTCCAATGATCTACTGTCCCATATTTGGTAAAAATAACATATTTCTAAAATCTTCATTAGAATCATTAAATCTCCAGATCCATTTGATAAGTACACTACCAAAATTCTATTTTGAAACTTGAGATTAAGATTCTTCACTCCCATGCCATGAATTTTTTTATTAATCACCACTTGTTGCCATTGGCAGATGCTTCATTCTCGGTGTAGGAAATTACATCTTAGTTTATTTAATCTTTTCTCCACGTAGAACAGAATGGGATAAGGGTCATAAATATATAGGTATATCATCCAACACATTATCTTGCCACCTAATTACAAATGACTAAGAGTCATATCTCTTAGGAAGTGGCTTGCTTCCACGTGGAGGTGGGGTGGAGTTCTTTTAATCTTTATCCACTTATTAGGTAATTAGGTGATGTCTCGTTACCCGGTAATTAACTAATTACCCGAAAAATTAAGAATTGCCTCAAATTACCTAAAATTCTTCTTATTTTTAATATACTTTATACATCCTACTATCATGGTCATATGGTACATTGTATGGTATTAGTTCATAAATATCGTGTACTAACGCTCGGCCTGAATTTTATCCTAACATGCCAAACTTGGACGAAAATTCGTTTTCTTTGACTTGCTTCCCTTTTCACCTTCACGAATTTATTCTTCACTTGTTTGAAATAGCATTATCCTTATAATCTCCAAATAATCTTTTCCTTGGGCTGATGTTAATTACCTTACGACAAATTCAACGTACAATACTACAGGGTGAGACATCGTCGCAACATAACACTGCGAAGTGTAACATCACCGTAATGTAATACTACAAGGCATAACATCATCGTAATATAATACTGCAGGGCATAACATTGTCGTAATATAATACTGGGGGAAATAATATTGACGTAATATTACGGGGCGTAACACACGACATACGCCATCATGACTCCGAAATCGGGTCGTGACATTAAATCACCTAGGGGGACAGTTCCCTCTTACAAGGTTACAAAGGAGACTCACATCGCGTCGAACCTACTCCGCGGGTCAAGAATGCGCCCGAAACTCCGAACTCGTCACCCAAGGACTCAAAACTAATCAAACTTTATGCAAATATATCAAATTATACTCAAAGCATGGAATTCTCCTACTTATTTAGTCAATTCGTCATTCTTGAAGAAATCCCAAAATCCACCTCCTTGCCCGCATGCCTGGATTTTGAAAATTCTCGAAGGAAACACTCACACGTAACCTAAGGATCGTTAATATATGATTTTTGTATGATTTCATAGCCAATTCACGGGTAATTCTCTAATTTCTCGAAAGCCCTAGGTTACTACCCAATTCCTTAATTTTTCACTAATTAGGGAATTAAATTCAACTAGGAATTCATGCATTAACTAACTTTAGGGGAGAATTTACTTACCTTCCAGTAGCTAGGTGGATTGGCCCTTTCCCAAGCTCTCTAGGTCAACAATGTAGAAGAAAAATGGAGAAACATGAGTATTTCCCGTGCTTTAAAAGGACACACTGCCTACAGTGGATTCCGCACCTGCGGCTCAAGGACCGCACCTGCGAAAAATAGGACAAGGGCTTGGGCTCGCACCTGCGGGAAAGGGCCCGCACCTGCGAGAACTGGGCAGCCCACCTGGGGGTCGCACCTGCGACTTTGCAACTGCACCTGCGGTCACACCAGAATAGGTGCACCAGTAGTTGCTTCAACTGGTTTTTGGCCTCGTTTGGTGCTCGAGAGGCACCTGGGCCCACCCGAGCCCCCGTCCAAATATACCAACAAGTTCCAAATCATAATTCGGACTCGCTCGAGCCTTCGGAACACCCATAACAATGCTAAAACTCAAAATCATACCTCAAAACCCCTAGAATCAAACTTAGGAACTTTAAGTTTCTTGAATTCACTAACGATGCGCTGAACCGACCTATACTACTCGGAATGACACCAAATTTTGCAGGCAAGTCATAGATGACATAACAAAACTATTGCCGGTCTCGGAATTCCGTTCGGACCTTGATAACGCAAAAACACATCCCAAACCACAATATGAACTTAAGGAAACTTTTATTTCGATATTAAGCGCCGAAACGCCCCGGGTCATCCAAAACCCATTCCGAACATACGCCCAAGTCCGAAATCATCATACGAAGCTACGGGAACTGTCAAAACTCGATTCTGAGGTTGTTTACTAAAAATTTTTACCGAAATCCAACTTGGCCAAAAAGGCCAACCTTAAGGAACTAAGTGTTCCAATATCGTTCTTAACACTTCCGAATCCCGAACCACCCATCCTCGCATGTCATAAATCACAATAAGTCGCTATATGAAGTTTCATTTAGGGGAACAGGGTCCGATAACACAAAACGACCGGTCGGATCGTTACATTCTCCACCTCTTAAACAAATGTTCGTCCTCGAACGAGTCTAGAATCATACCTGAAGTGCTGAATAAGTACGGATATCTGCTCCGCATGTCCTCCTCGGACTCCCAGGTCGCCTCCTCGACTGGTTGGCCCCTCCACTGGATCTTTACGACAGAAACACTCTTGGATCTCAACTGGCAATCCTGCCTGTCAATAATAGCATCAGGCTCCTCCTCGTAGCCCAACCTCTCATCCAACTGAATAGTGGTGAAATCAACCACGTGAGAGANGGGGGGGGGGGGGGGGAGGGGGGTAAAGCTAGCTCATAAGAAACCTCCCCAATAGGCCTCAACACCTCGAAGGGACCTATAAGCCTCAGGCTTAGCTTGCCCTTCTTCCCGAACCTCATAATACCCTTCATCGGCGAGACCTTCAACATAACCTTGTCCCCCTCCATAAATGATACATCACGCGCCTTCTGATTCGCATAACTCTTCTGTCTAGACTGTGCTGTGCGGAGCCTCTCCTGAATCAATTTCACCCTCTCCAAAGCATCCCTCACCAGGTCAGTGCCATATAACTTAGCCTCGCCAGGCTCAAACCACCCGATAGGAGAACGACATCACCGACCATACAAAGCCTCAAATGGAGCCATCTCGATGCTGGACTGATAACTATTATTGTAAGCAAACTCGGTCAAAGGCAAGAACTGGTCCCACTGACCTTCGAAGTCAATCACACATGCCCTGAGCATGTCCTCCAATATCTGAACGGTATGCTCCGACTCGATGCTGGACTGATAACTATTATTGTAAGCAAACTCGGTCAAAGGCAAGAACTGGTGCCACTGACCTTCGAAGTCAATCACACATGCCCTGAGCATGTCCTCCACTATCTGAACGGTATGCTCCGACTCGATGCTGGACTGATAACTATTATTGTAAGCAAACTCGGTCAAAGGCAAGAACTGGTCCCACTGACCTTCGAAGTCAATCACACATGCCCTGAGCATGTCCTCCAATATCTGAACGGTATGCTCCGACTGGCCATCTGTCTGAGGATGAGATGCTGTGCTGAGGTCTATCTGGGTACCCATCTCACTATGCAATGCTCTCCAGAAGTGAGAGGTGAACTGAGGACCTCGATCTGATATAATGGACACCGGCACACCGTGAAACCGGACTATCACCCAAATGTAGATTTGGGCTAACCTCTCAGAAGTATATGTAGTAGCCACTAGAATAAAATGCGCCGACTTGGTCAACCTATCCACAATGACCCAAATCGTGTCAACCTTCCGCGACGTTTGAGGCAACCCAACCACGAAGTCCATGGTGATGCGCTCCCACTTCCACTCAGGAATGGGCATCCGCTGAAGTATGCCTCCTGGCCTCTGGTGCTCATACTTAACCTGCTGGAAATTAATACATCTAGCCACATACTCCACAATATCCTTCTTCTTCCACCTCCACTAGTAATGCTGCTTCAAATCACGATACGTCTTCGTAGCACCAGGATGAACAAAATATCGAGAACTGTGTGCCTCCTCCAGAATACTCCCTCTCAGGCCATCGACATTAGGAACACATAAACGGCCCTGAAGTCTCAGAACACCATCCTCGCCAATAGTAACATCCTTGGCACTACCCTGAACCACTGTCTCCCACAGCTCTGCCAAGTATGGATCATCAAACTGCCGAGCCTTAATCTCTCCAAATAATGAAGACTGAGCAACCACATGTGCTAAAACTCGGCGAGGCTCTGAAAGGTCTAACCTCACCAGGCGATTAACCACATACTAAATGTCCAAGGCTAGAGGTCTCTCCTCTGCTTCAATGTAAGCCAAACTGCCCATACTCTCTGCCTTCCTGCTCAAGGCCTCTGCTACCACATTTCCCTTGCCCGGATAATAAAGAATGGTGATATCATAATCCTTCAACAACTCAAGCCATATTCTCTGCCTCATATTAAGGTCCCTCTGCTTAAATAAGTGCTTTAAGCTGCGGTGGTCTGTATAAACCTCACAAGACACCCCATACAAGTAGTGCCTCCAAATCTTAAGAGCATGAACAATCACCGCCAACTCCAAATCGTGCACAAGGTAATTCTTCTCATGAACCTTCAGCTGGAACGAAGCATAAGCAATCCCTTCCTGTATCAACACACATCCCAAAACAACGAGCGAAGCATCGCAATACAATGTATACATCCCCAATCCGGAAGGTAATACCAGAACTGGTGCTGAGGTCAATGCTGCCTTGAGCTTCTGAAAGCTCGCCTCACACTCGTCGGACCATCAAAATCGGGCATTATTCTGAGTCAATCTAGTCAATGGAGCTGCAATAGAAGAGAACCTCTCCACAAATCGGCGATAATAGCCTGCTAGGCCCAAACAGCTCCTGATCTCTGTAGCTGAAGTAGGACGCGACCAACTCTGAACAGCCTCAATATTCTGAGGATCAACCTTGATACCCTCTCCGGATACCACATTCCCCAAGAATGCCACGGAATCCAACCAAAACTCACACTTGGAGAACTTAGCATATAGCTTCTGTTCTCGCAAAGTCTGGAGCACCACTCTCAAATGCTGCTCGTGCTCCCCCAAGCTATGTGAGTAAATCAAAATGTCATCAATGAAGACAATGACAAAGGAATCAATATACGGCCTGAACACCCTGTTCATCAAGTCCATAAACACTGTTGGGGCATTAGTCAAGCCAATGGACATCACCAGGAACTCATAGTGGCCATACCTCGTACGAAAAGCAATCTTCGGAACATCTAAGGCTCGAATCCTCAACTGATGATATCCCGACCTCAAATCAATCTTAGAAAACACCGGAGCACCCTGCAACTGGTCAAACAAATCATCGATGCGCGGAAAAGGGTACTTGTTCTTATTGGTGACCTTGTTCAACTGCGGTAATCAATACACATCTGCATGGATCCATCCTTCTTCTTCACGAATAGAACTAGACACCCCACAGTGATACACTCGATCTGATGAACCCCTTAGACAACAACTCCTCAAGATGCTCCTTCAACTCCTTCAACTCTTTCAGAGCCATATGGTATGGAGGAATAGATATAGGATGGGTTCCTGGAGCTAAATCAATGCAGAAATCAATATCACGATCCGGAGGCATGCCCCGAAGGTCTGAAGTAAACACATCGGCAAACTCTCGAACAACTGGCACTGAATCAATCGTCGGAGACTCGGCGGTGGTGTCCCGCACATAAGCAAGATAGGCCAGACAACCCTTCTCGACCATATGTCGAGCCTTCATGAGTGAAATAACTCGACTGGCTGCACTAACTGAGGAACCTCTCCACTCCAGCCTAGGCGACTCGAGCATGGCTAAAGTAATTGTCTTGGCATGGCAATCTATCACGACATGATAAGGAGATATCCAATCCATGCCTAGAATAACCTCAAAATCAACCATGTCGAGAAATAAAAGGTCCGCTCTGGTCTCGAACCCACAGAAGGTGATCATACAAGACCGATAGATCTGGTCTACCACCACATAATCACCTACAGAAGTGGACACATATATAGGAGAACCCAAGGACTGACGAGGAGCATCCAAAAAATGAGCAATTAATGCTGAAACATATGAATAGGTGGATCTTGGATCAAATAATACTGAATCCTCTCTACCACATACTGATATAATACTTGTGATCACGACGTCTGAGGCCACTGCATCTGATATGGACGGAATAACATAGAATCTAGCTGGAGGACCAGAAGAATGAGCCCCGCCAGAATGAACAGGAGCTGACTGACCTCCCCCTGACTAGCCTCCACCTCTAGGATGACCCCTTCCAACCTGTCCCCCACCTCTAGGTGGCCTGACGGCTGGTGCTGGACCCATAGGCTGATAACCCTGCTGCACTGCTTTGCCCCGAAACCTGGGACAATGCCTCTTCATATGACCTAGATCCCCACACTCATAACAACCTCTAGATATCATAGCCTGCTACCCCGAAGAGGAACCCTGAATGGCCGGAGAGCGATGTGTACTCTCTGGCATAACTTTGAAGTAGGGACTGGGGGATCTCGGATAACTGAAATAACCACTGGGTGAACTCTAAATGGATGAAGGGCGGTAGGAATGCTCTGGCATTGCACTGAAATGAGGCCTCGCTGGAACACCTCGGGGAGGTGGTGGGGGTGCTGAATATGGAGGCCTGCTGGGCTGACCTCTACCGAACTGACCCCTGCCCCTAACTGAGGCACCTTTGAAATCTCCGGAGAATCTGGCTCTCTTGTCCTGTTGACCCTGCTCTCTGCCTCTCGATCGGTAGCCCTGAATCCGATGAGCTATCTCAACCACCAGTTGATAGGGAGTCCCCATCTCCACCTTTCGGGCCATGTTGGCCCTAATACACGAGTGTAGCCCCGCTACAAATCTCCACACTCTCTCGGCATCAGTAGGTAATATCATGAGTGTGTGGCGAGATAACTCTGAAAATCTAGCCTCATAATCTATCACTGACATCTGTCCCTGCTCCAGCTGCTCAAACTGATTCCGCAACTCTTCCCTCTCAGAGGGTGGGGTATATATTTCTAGAAAAATCTTAGTGAACTTCTCCCAAGTGATAGGAGGAGAATCTGCTGGCCTGTTGAGAATATAGGACTGCCACCATCTGCGAGCTCTGCCCTTTAATTGGAAGGTAGTGAAGTCCACTCCATGGGACTCTAATATCCTCATATTATGCAGCATGTCCCTACACCTGTCAACAAAATCCTGGGCATCCTTACCTCACTCACCCCCGAAGACTGGAGGGTGAAATTGAGTCCATCTATCCAATAAATTCTGCGGATCATCGTCCGCAGCTGGTCTGGACTCAGGTGCTGCTGCTGCAGGCTGGACCCCACCCACCGATAGTGTACCCGGGGTATGATATAATTCTTCTGCCTGACCTGCAGCCTGGGCAGTAGGAGTCTAGGCCCCCCTCCCGCCTGAGATATGGCAGGATCTGCTGGAAATACACCAGCTTGGTACATAGTGTCCGTAAACCGCATCATACGGCCCATGATCTCCTGGAAGTCTGGCACCGTCATAAAATCCACTGGAGCAGGAGCAGCTGGGGGCACCTCACCCTGCTCCTCTATAGAAGGATCCTCTAGTGGTGGTGCAATTGGGATAGCTCGGGGACGCCCTCGTCCCCTACCTCGGGCCGGTGCCCTCCCCCGGCCTCTACCAAGGACACAGCCTCAGACAACGGGGGTAGCGGCCCCTCCCGGGTCTAGAACATCGGATGCACGCGTCCTCACCATCGTGAGAGAATAGAAGAATGAGATTTAGTAAACCATCGACTGCACGATAGAATAAAAACAAGGAGAGGTTTTCCTAACACCCTATAGCCTCCTGAAGATAAGTACAGACGTCTCTGTACCGATCCACAAGACTCTACTGGGTTTGTCCGTGACTCGTGAGACTTACGTGAACCTAGAGCTCTGATACCATGTTGTCACGACCCAAAATCCTAACTCAGGTCATGATGGCGCCCAACAGCGGGGTCGGGCAAGCCAACACTCAATTTACTAAGGGTTCTTTCTTGTTTGATTAAACATTTCAACATATACCAAGTTTTAAAGCTTAAAATATAAATCGAAAAGGATAATTAGCCAATTTTAATCTAAAGCGGTCATAAGGGGGCGTGAGCCAATATATATACAGACCCGTAATCCATAATAACTACATGTGTGCCAGGAACTAGTGTCACAAGTCCTACGGTCCTACTAACAGAATATACAAAAGATATAATATACATTCCCACTGTCTGAAAGAAATAGACGGGAAATAAGCAAAAGAAACTCCATGTGCTGCCGAGGATCATCAGGAGAAGCAACTCACTGTGAATTCAGGTCCAACTATGGTCAGAATCGATCTCCGGTCTGATAACCAGATGCACCAACCTCAGAACCTGTACAATTAAGTACAGAAGCGTAGCATGAGTACATAAACAAATATGTACCCAGTGAGTATCCCGCCTAACCTCTAAGAAGTAGTGACGAGAGGTCGACTTGACACTCACTAAAGTCCAACAAAATGATTAAACAAAATATAATATCAAAACAGACATACAAGGATGATAAAAATAGAAAATATTAAAGATAACTGTAATTCAAATAAATACTGGAAGTAAATATGTAATTACTACTTCATTTTTCCCTTTTAAAAAAAAAACTAAAAAATCTGCCCACTTAAATCCATAAACAAATCATTAACAATTTAGCATGCACATACAGGGTAAGGACAACCGGCTTGAGTCATCATAATGATCATATATGTGCACTGCCGAACGACCCGAACCATAATATATATTTTAATCTCGTCGTGGCATACGACCGCTCCCATGAGAGTGGGGGAAATAATACTCCGCTCGCGGAATGTAAATTGTGAAGCGGTCACATGCAGCCACAATCCACACAAAATTCTTTATAAATTACTTTTCAGTGAACAAGTCCTTAAAATTTCTCAAATTCCATGATCTCAGGGAAATAAGCCACATGTAACATTAATTCATTAAGCATATAGTTCATTTCAAGGAAAACACAAAGCATGGTATAGGCCTAACTACCCGGACATAACAATAATAGTCGTTACGTACGGACGCTCGTCACTTTGTGCGCATATAGCCCCCACAAATATTAGTACATAGACATTAAATCACCTAGGGGGACAGTTCCCTCTTACAAGGTTAGAAAGGAGACTCACATCGCGTCGAACCTACTCCCCGGGTCAAGAATGCGCCCGAAACTCCGAACTCGTCACCCAATGACTCAAAACTAATCAAATGTTATGTAAATATATCAAATTATACTCAAAGCATGGAATTCTCCTACTTATTTAGTCAATTCATCATTCTTGAAGAAATCCCAAAATCCACCCCCGGGCCCGCATGCTCGGATTCCGAAAATTCTCGAAGGAAACACTCACCCATAACCTAAGGATCGTCAATATATGATTTTTGTATGATTTCATAGCCAATTCACGGGTAATTCTCTAAATCCTCGACAACACTAGGTTACTACCCAATTTCTTAATTTTTCACTAATTAGGTAGTTAAATTCAACTAGGAATTCATGCATTAACTAACTTTAGCATATAATTTACTTACCTTTCAGTAGCTAGGTGGATTGGCCCTTTCCCAAGCTCTCTAGGTCGACAATGGTGGAAGAAAAATGGAGAAAAATGAGTATTTTCCGTGCTTTAAAAGAACACATTGCCTACAGTGGATTCCGCACCTGCGGCTTAAGGATCGCACCTGCGGTCTCGCACCTGCGAGCAATAGCTCGCACCTGCGGAAAATAGGACAAGGGCCTGGGTTCGCACCTGCGGGAAGGAGTCCACACCTGCGGGAAAGGGCTCGCACCTTCGAGAACTGGGCAGCCCACCTGGGGGTCGCACCTGCGACTGGGCAACCGCACCTGCGGTCACACCAGAACAGGTGCACCAACAGTTGCTTCAACTGATTTTTGGCCTCGTTTGGTGCCCGAGAGGCACCTGGGCCCACCCGAGCCCCTGTCCAAATATACCAACAAGTCCCAAATCATAATACGGACTCGCTCGAGCCTTCGGAATACCCAAAACAATGCTAAAACTCGAAATCACACCTCAAAACCCCTAGAATCAAACTTAGGAACTTTAAGTTTCTTGAATTCGCTAACGATGCGCTGAACCGACCTATACTACTCGTAATGATACCAAAGTTTGCAGGCAAGTCATCAATGACATAGCAAAACTATTCCCGGTCTCAGAATTCCGTTCGGACCTCGATAACACAAAAACACATCCCAAACTATAATATGACCTTAAGGAAACTCTTATTTCGATATTTGGCGCCGAAACGCTCCCGGGTCATCCAAAACCCATTCTGAACATACGCCCAAGTCCAAAATCATCATACGAAGCTACCGGAACCGTCGAAACTCGATTCTGAGGTCGTTTACTAAAAATGTTGACCGAAGTCAAACTTGACCAAAAAGGCCAACCTTAAGGAACTAAGTGTTCTAATATCGCTCTAAACACTTCCGAATCTCGAACCACCCGTCCCCGCAAGTCATAAATCACAATAAGCCGCTATGTGAAATTTCATTTAGGGGAACGGGGTCTGATAACGCAAAATGACCGGTCGGGTCGTTACACAGGAGAGCTAAAAGTGAAACAATGTTTTGTTGAAGTTTTCACAATAATGTGATAGACAACAATATTAGCAGGAGAATAAGAAGAGAGTAAATAAAGAATTATGAGTAAGGTATGATAAATGGGTGATAACGGTAAATCATAATATGACAGGATGATAAAGTTTATAGTCAAGTAATGGAAAAAATAAGAGGTCGCAGGCCTTGAGACTATAAAAGAGTATATGCCATAAAGTCATATCCTTATTTCAAAAAGTGTGTTGGTGACTCCAACATGATTACTAGAAGGCTAAGTTAGACCCCCGGCATAATAGAAATCAACATGGGCTAGTAAAAAATATAATACCGAACATGAATTAGGGACTAGAGGATTTGACAATAGTCGACTTCGTGGGAATTTTCGATACCACGTTTCGGAAATCATAGAATGGGCGATAGAAGAATTACGTTTAAAAGTCATTCAGGAAGACGCTTCCCTAAAGAAAGCACTGTGAGCGGAGTTAAGCTTAAGGGACTAAGTGTGCTAGTCACACTAGGCGTCACCCTCACTCGTAAGAAATTCAGTTATCCCTGGTACAAGAAGAGTTATCGCAAGGCGAGTAAGGGTCATCAATAAAAATATGAAAAGACACCAAAGATGAAGAGGTAAAATATCTGCATGTAAAACTTCAGAGCATTAAATGCTAGTACTCACCTAAAGGGGGGAAAATTGTGTGATATGGTATTAAGTCGAAGTTGTAAGCACGTAATTTTTGACCCGTACATTAGAATTACCTTTAATAGTCCTAGTATTTTTAGAATATTTTTGAGTTTATTTCTAAAGGATTTCACTTTATTATTAATTTTAATTCTATTTTCTAAAGCACAAAAATTGAAAATACAAAAATAATTTCATTTTTTCTATTTAATTCAGGTATTAAGTATTTTTAGAAAGATATTATTTTTAACCCATTTTTATTTTATTATAATCCTCGAAAATACAAAAAACAAAAAAATAGTTTCATATCATAATATAGTTGTTTTAATTAATTAGGATTGATTTTACATTTTTATGATGTTGCTTTAGAAAAGAAAAAAGAAATTAATATATTTTTTTAGCCAAATTACAAGAAATGTAGAATTAAAGGGCCAGTTTTATAACCTAATACCCTTCAACTTGGCAAGCTCAATCTATTAGCCCAATATACCATCATATTTTGTTATTTTAAAAAAGATAATAAAAGGGCGATGCTCTGATTGAGGAAAGGCCAGTCGTTTCCACCCTTTTTCATTCTTAACAACCATCCAAGCTCCACCGTTAGAAGCAGCCGATCAACCTCCAAAACACCATGATTTCGGCTCAAAATATCAGTAAAAATCCTCTAATCTCCATTGTCACTCTCTTGGATAAAAAGAGTAATCATCAACACCCGCCCTCCCCCTCCCCCCCGGAGAGAATCATCAATCTCCATTGTCATTCTCACAACAAAAAGAGTTCTCACCTCATTTTCTTAAGGGTAAAGACAGTCATCTCCCCTTTTCACAAAATCAGCCACAACACACATGCAAGAAGAAAGGGTGAGGAACAGATCCGGAAAACACACAGAGAGCGAGCGGAAAAGAACGAAATTAGATCTAAAAAAGAGAAGCTCATTCTTCAACCCAAGTGAAATTGACACCCAAAAACAGCTATGAAATAATCCCGAAATCAACCCCAATAACCAGTAAAAAGCAGCCACAAATAGCTCATTTTCAGTCTGTTTGTCGTCGAGTTTCTGGCGAGTAAAAGGTCTGTTGAGTTCCGGCGAGGTTTTCAGTGCAAAGTCGCATCGTATTTTCGGGTTGGAGGTCGTCGTTGAGTCCTAGCGTGTTCACAGTCATTGGTGCCGGTGTTAGGTTCGTTGATTTACAATTCTGTTTCAAATTAGCTTCTGAGCTTAACATTTCTTTTCTAAAAACTATGGTAGAGTAAATCGAGGCATTTCGTTATGACAAAATGAGGTCATTAGTTTTTTTTATATTATTGTTGAGTTCTATCTCTTGAGTTTAAAATGGTGTCTCAATATAATGTGTATCATTTTCTAATTTTCTTTTTCCTTTTTGATCCTTTACTTTTTAAGTTGTTTTTTTTTTCTTGATGCCTCTAATTTATCTCAGAGATTAGGAAAATAATTCAAATGCGTTAGTTGTTTTAGGCGCGATTAATAATAATTCATCGTGGCCATGAGTACGGTTCCCATGGCTTGGCCACGATACGTAAATCCCAATTCGAGTGCGCGTTTCACGTGACTCGACCATAACTTCAAATAATAATAAAATTAACATGTTGTGATTCGCGGGTGCGTTTCACGTGGCGCGATTCGCAATGTGTACAAAAAACAAATAACGAGTGCACAACATCACGACTTGTTCAAATAAATTCCATAAATATTAAAAGCGGTCAAAAGATAAAAATGCACAATAAGTCTAGACCTTTCCTTCATTTTGGCATGATAAGAAGCTTGTTCAACGTGGTAAGAAGCTTGTTCAACGTGGTGATTGAAAAGATTATGATAAGGTATGTAAATTCTAGACCTTTCCTTCATTTTGGCATGATCCCGTAATTACATATGTTTGATAACGATACATAAAGTCATATTCCTGAATTTATGTACATTGTTCTAGTCTCATAAGTTACAACATTCTCCCTTATCGGAACTTCATATTCAGTTTAGTATTGTCTTCTTTCAGCCAAGAGAGCAGATAGTCTATATATATATATAGTACTACAATATTTTCATCACTATCGAGCTATAATCGATGGGCATGCCTCTATTAGGCAACCTCAGATCAGATGGTAAGTTATATACCGACCCTACTATGTCCGAGCCTATGAGTGAGCCCAGAATGGCTGAGATACAAAGCCTAGTATGGTCGAGTGCCTATGAGCAAGCCTACTACGAAGCAGTTACACATACCGAGCTTTATAGGGCCGCACAACTATTTGACTTACTATATTGAGAGAGATGAGTCAGTATCACCAAGTAAGCATATCCTAAAATTATATTTGACTCTGAGGTACTTTCAGTTATTATATTATCAGTTCAGTTTCAGCTTTCAGTTATTCTATTGCCTTACATACCTGACACATTATTTCGTAATGACGTCCCTTTTGTTGGGGACGCTGCATTTCATGCCTGCAGGTCCTGATAGATAGCTAGATAGACCTTACTAGTAGACAAAGTCAAACATTTGGTTGGTTGGTAAGCTCCAGTTCCTCGGAGTTACCAGGTCTATACCTTGGAGTCCATTTTATATATTAGGTCGAGGCCCTATCCCGCCATGATACAGTTCAGTTATTCCTAGAGGCTTGTAGATGAGTCCTATACATTTTTAAATCAGTATTGTGGCTTTACCAACCCTATGTAGATGTTTAGTTTGGTATTGCTAGTTGTGGATGTTATTTTCAGATGATTCAAAATATGGCCTCATCGGCCTAAGTTAAGGGTTAGCTCTCCAAAGATCACAGTTATAGAGTGGTACGCTCGGACCAAGTATGGCATCGAGTGACGACCACGCCTATTCAGGTTTGGGGTGTGACACAAGTGTTCGCAGTTGCGATACTTGCAGCTGGGTAAAAGAGGAAAAAGTTGAGACTTAGCTCATTTTACACTGTTTTTCAATCCTAAACATTCTAGAGGCGAATTTTGAAGAAGTTTTTCTTTCCAAATTCACTGGTAAGCATCTTTAACTAGTTTTCAATCAATTTTAATTACTTTTCATGAATTTTTAACATCAAATCTATGGATTTCAAAGTAGAAATTGGGGGTTTTGGGTAGAATTTAGGGATTTTGAAAAATGGAGATTAACCTCAAATTGAGGTCGGACTATGAAACAAATTGCATATCTGGGATCATGATGAATGGGTAATCGGGATTTGGTCTGAAACTCGGGTTATGACCAAGCGAGCTCAGATTTGACTATTGTTGATTTTTGAGATTTTAACCAAGATTGAACTTTCATTGATTGGGGATGTTTCCTTTAGCATTATTTAACTTTGTTAGATGATAATTGATTAGGTTTTGATCGTTTTGAGGATTATTGCTATGGAAGACGGCATTGGATTGTGGAAATTATTCCGGAATGAGGTAAGTGTCTTGCCTAGCTTTGTTGGGGGAACTTTTCCTAATAAAATGGTATTGTTTGCTACATGCAAGGGTGATGCATATATGAGGTGACGAGTGTGCCAGGGTTGATCATGCTCGGGGTAGATTATACGATTCTTTATGCCTTGTTGGAATATGTGATTTTCTTGCATCATGTTTTACTTTACATCTATAATAATATTAATTTAAAATTAAATTATAGAACCATGATTTAGCTTATTATAACTTGGTTATATTGACGGACTCTTTGTGAAACTGTTAACCTTCTAAATTCGGTTACCACTATATCTTATCACGAACACATGTCTATGTCGGTAATTCTGAGGTACTTGGGTTCCATACTTATGTTGAAAAACATGTTTGAGATTTGTCGAAATACTTGAACAATAGGATTCTTGAGGTGTATTGAATTTCCTTTTGGTTCGAGAACTGTGATTGATGTTCACATGGAGCATTTGCTTAGCCACTCTTCTTGATGTTATTCATGCTTCAGACCTTACTTGTCATTAATATACATTTCTTGGTGAGGAAGAGTGTAAAGCACTAATGGTGATGTCGTGCCATTGCATATATATATATATATTATAATGTGAGGAAGAGTGTAAAGCACGAAAGGTGATACCGTGCCATTTCATATACATTAATATGCACGAAGGGTAATGCCGTGCTATTTTCATATACATTATTATGCATGAAGGATAATATCGTGCCATTCCATTACATTATCACGTGAGGACGAGAGTAATAGCACGAAGGGTGATGTCGTGCCATTACATTTACATTTTCATGTAAGGACGAGAGTAAAAGTACAAAGGGTGATGCCGTGCCATTGTCTTTATATTATCATGTTTTCATGGCACGAAGGATGATTCCGTACAAGCGAGGACGAGAGACATGCATTATATTATGATATCTCTTCCTTGTGTATACTTTTATGCCTTAACTTGAGTTTTCAATGTTGCACCTATTTTTCTTTGATGCCCGTGGTTGTCACATTTTTGCCTTTTACTTATTTTCTATTGTTCTATCCGTGCCATCTATTTGTTGCTTATTGTTAGGATCATGTCTACCTTCTTGTTTGTTATATGTACATCTATGTCTTTTCTCATTAGTTGCGATCTCACCTAAACTTTCTATCTCATCAGTTGTTGAAATCTATGTTCTTCTACCTTGCTTGCTGACACTAATTTTGTGCCTCTTATGTCATTTGTTACTGTTTTCTATATGATTTCGACTTGTTTATTGCTGCTATCTGTGTACTCTCTACTTTGTACTTATTATTGTTGGCATTTCCTTTACCTGGTTGGTACAATTATACATATTCTCGGTAAGGATGAGATAAATGCACGAAGGGAGTTGTCGTGCCAAATGATTCGACATTTAATTCATATATTTTGGTGAGAATGAGATAAATGCACGAAGGGTGTTGCCGTTCCATTTAATTTGATATCTTGAGTACACTTCTCACTATAAAAGTTCATGGATTTACTATTTCGTTTGGTGGTGTCACAACCCCAATTTTCCACCTTAGGATGTCATGATGGCACCTAGTCTCGAAGACTAGGTAAGCTAACATTCATTGATAGCTTAATAGAAATAACAAACTAAGATAATAAAATAAACTGATAAAGCTCGCAATAACTCCAAAAAGTAACATCAGTAAAAAAATCCCCAAAACTGGTTGAACTGAATCATAAGCTCTACAGAATGTACTATAATCTCTAAAATAACACTGTCTGATAATACGATAAACAGTAGTAAAGGAAATAACAGAAGGTGACTCCGAGGCGTGCGAGTGTCGAGATGGTATACCTTGGAGTCTACGGAAGTAGATGTACGATCACTGGCATCCAGCACGAGCAGATGTACCTGGATCTACACAAGCAGAAGCGTAACATGAGTACACTACAACAACACCCAGTAAGTATCAAGCCTAACCTCGGTAGAGTAGTGACGAGGCTAGGTCAAGACACCAACTAGGATAAGAAAATTGAACAGAGTATAGTATATTATAATAATGAAAAACGAGGAGATAAATAACAATAAATCAGTACAATAATGTAAGCCAACAACGGAGTTTAAGGCGGTAAAGTCTACCAAAAGTGAACACATGATGAGAATTACATGTAATTAAATACGGAGAAATACACGTAAGACAATAAGGAAACAACAAGAATTGTTCAACCAACAAGCCTTTTTAATATAGAATATACAACAAGAATCACAGACTGAGGTATCACATCTCATAACCTCATTCCACAAATCACAATCACAATCTTTCCTCATATTTCCGCGTGAGCCTTACATTTAGATTTTTTTTTTTGGAAGCATTTTTCCCGAAATAGCTACACACGCTTTAGCCCCCTTATGTTGTTGTATGGCTTCAAGTAATTCCCTTACTAGAAACTCGCACATAAATCCCACCTTATATCGCCGTATGCACATCAACCCATATCCGTATACCGCCGCATGCACATCAATATCACGAAACAATAACAACTCGCACCACACATGTCCATATGGCACAACTTGCCAAAATTAATAATATCAATGTTGCCACAACATATAGCCTATGTCTCAACCACAATATATGTACAAGAATCTCAATGATAACAAGAATGAATGTGAATTTCTCAACAAGGAAAGTCATCTCAATAATCGACATTTTCAACCTCAATGTGATAATAATTTTCATAACTTCAATTTCATTAACTAAAAATAAAGGTGTTCCATAAAATGTCAACTTCCAATCCAAGTGTATAACATAAGCTTAACAACGAAAAGATAGTATGACATAACAACTACGTCTAAATGCGTAAGAATTATTCAAGAATAAAAGAGATATCATGAGATAACAACTTCAAATAAGAATAATTCAACAATAAAGGAGATATCATGAAATAACAACTTCAAATAAGAGTAATTCAACAACAAAAGAGACACATGACAATAAGAGAGGTAACAACGTCAATCAAGGCACATAAGAGAAAGTTTGACAATTAAAGATAGGACATGTATTAACAACATCAAGTAAAGTATGTAAGAGTAATTTAACTATGGAATATATAACATGATATGAAAAATTTCAATTAAAAGCATGAAAGAGCCTAAGAGTCTAAACCGGAAAAAATACCACATATAAGGCCGTGTACACACTCGACACCTCGTGTACACATCTTCCACATAATTCAAATAACACAATTAACTCAAATCCTAAGGGGTAGTTCACCCACACAAAGTTAAGCAAGATACTTACCTCAACTAGGCCAAATCAACCCTCAAAAATAGCGTTTCCCCTAAAATCCACATCCGCATGGCTCAAATCTAATAAAAAAATGACTTAATAACATCAAACAATGCAAGAGAATCCAATTACGATGAATAAATCTATGATCTTTACACAATTTCCCAAGGTCAACCGCGAGCCCGCCCGGTCAAAACCCGGGTCCAAGGGTAGATCCCTACTACCCATAACCCCACGAGTCCATATAAGTATTTTATTTTCAAATCCGAGTCTAAATCGACTCGCAAATCCCAAATTTTCATATGAAAACTTAGACAAAATTTCCCCAAAATCCCTCTTTGATTCTTATAAATTTGATGTTAAATATCATATATATTCATGAAATATAGTTAGAAATTGATTAAAACCACTTACCCAATGATTGTAGGTGAAAATCCCCTCCTGCCGAGTTAGGGTTCTTAGATATAAAATATAAGACCTAAATCCCGACTCCCAACCCTTTTGATCAATGCAGATATTGTAAATGTGACCTTAAGTTCGCATTTGTGAACCCCCTGCAATAGCGAAATAGGGATCGCAATTGCGAATGCTGACAGCCTATTCAGATGTCGCAATTGTGACTTTGCAAAAGCGACCCAACCCGAGCTTATACTTTTTTCGCAAATGCGAAGCGGGAGTCACAATTGCGACATCTGAACTCCCCTGCCCTCTTCTCAATTGCGATGCAGGTGGTCGTAATTGCGATAACTGCAGCACCAGCAGACCAGCAACCTAAAAATGAGTTCAATCCAATCCGAAACACGTCCTAAGATCATCCGAGCCCGCGGAGCTCCAAACCAAACATCCACAAAAGTCTGAAAATATTATAGGAACTCGCTTGTGCGATCAAAATACAAACATAACATCTAGAATTGTGAATCTAATATAAAAAAGCATGAATTTCAAAAGAAAACTCAAGAACCTCTAGAATTTCATCCAAGTGTCCGAATCCTATCAAACACTACTCTGATTGACAACAAATTTTGCGAACAAGGTCCAAACAGCAAAACAGACCAATTCCAAGCCCCAAAACCAAATTCCGAATTCGATAGCCCAAAAGTCAACCTACAACAACACTTGGAAAAACTTCTAAGCCTCAAATTGCCAATTTTTAGTAAAACAAGCCAAATAAACCCAGGAACATCCAAATTCGATTTTGTGCATACACTCAAGTCCAAAATCACGATAGAATCTATCAGAGCCAACAAAATACAGTTCCGGGGTCATTTTCACAAAAGTCAAACATTGGTCAATATTTTTTACTTAGGCTTCTACACCAAGAACAAAATAGTCCAAATCAACCCAAAAACTTCCCGGAACGAAGTTAACTAATCCCGTAAGTCATAAAATCATAAACACACATGTATGAAGCATCACAAGGAAAAATGGATCTCAAATACACAAAACGATCGTTCGGGTCATTACATTCTCCCCCCCCCCCCC